>VXBN01015482.1:150064-163271 GCA_013397395.1 Sinosuthora webbiana | reverse complement strand
TGTTCCTCCATTCAAGATGTGCTGGATGGACCACCAAGGCTGTAGCTGTCTGGCTGTTCTCCACTCTGAGGCACCACTGATATATTTCCTACTCCTTCTAGCAAAGATTTTATTATTTTATTTTATTTTATTTTATTTTATTTTATTTTACTTTTCTACATTGCTGTTTGATTGTAGGGAAAAAGTGGAAAGTTTTCAGCATTTTGGCCTCCAGCAACACGACTTCCACATGTTGTTGTTGTAGCAACCTGGTGTCAGTCTTTCACTTAATGAAACCTCCCAAAGCCTTAAAAAGAAAGGGTTTCTGGTGCCAGTGAGAGTTTGATCCTACCAGGATTTTTTTTCCTTGATATCCCACCAAATTTGGCCCTGTTTTTTTTAATAGTTCTATTAATAATTGTTCTTTCATACTTCTCTGAAAATACCTTAGACTGGCACAATGTGTATGGTGATGTGATGGGCTGTAAACTAATCCACACTGCTGAGGGAATATCTGGTGCCAGATTTTCACCTCCCACAGGATTATCTGTAAATAAGAAATAAAAGCTGCTGCAAGAACCTAGTATACTAACTCACACTTCTGCATTACTAAAACCATTTTTTTTTAATATTAGTACACTCATTAATGAGTTTCCCCTCATCTGTGTTTGCTTGCAGAGCTGGCAGCTGAATGCCAAATATCTCAGATGTTTTATTTCTGATGTTTTCAATTAGTCCAGGCCCCATTTCAGATACCAGGATTAACTTTATATCAGGAACAGCCATCACTGGCCAACAGGTCCTGCACTGCCATGTTTTTAGACAACTAATTTCTTGCTTTATCTCTTCATCCTGAACAGGAGCATTTATTTTGGTGTATTCAAGGGAAATGCAAAAAGGTTTAGCCTTTAAAATCATAAGGAACACTCCTGGGCAGTGACTAAAAGGTCTCATTTAAAGACAAATCTTTTTCCATTAATGCCTGGGAAGATCTGCCAGCAAATCAGGGATATTCCCATCAGGAGGCCAATTTCCAGAACTGGACAAGTGATTAGATTTGACAGTAAATGGAACAGTGGTAAATCCACATTTTAAGGGCTCTAGATAAGAGCAGTGTCATGCTGGGCAATTCCCAAGCTGAGACGCAGTGTAAATCCCACTTGTAATTCACTGCTCAACACAATAAAAAACCCACATTATTTCTCTTTATTTGGTGACAATGGAGACTGACATTTGCTTGCTGAAATACAGCACCTGTAGGATCATGGTATATACAAATTGTATAACATTAGGAATTAGAGTTCAGCTGGAGATCTTCTGCTAAATGACAGAAACTCTACATTCATTTCTGCACCCTGAGAGAAGCAGAAGATGGAATGGTGAAATCTGCACACAGTGAAATCTATTAGATCTGAAATGTCTATTTTAGGATTCCTCTGTGTGAGTCTTCTCACTTCCACGAGAATAAGGTTTTATGTATATGCATGGATGAGAACTGAATAAACATCTGACGAACAATAGTCTTGGTGTGTAAAGACAACTGGAAAATCTTGCAGTCAACTGCACGTAGGACATTTTCTTCACTTACCATTTTCACTGTTGACAGTAACAATTGACATAGATACACGACAGGAAAGCAGAGATTGATCATCTGGGCAAGCAGAACCCTCAAAACAAAAATGCAGAGCAAGTCTTGCAATATTGTGTAATGTTGAGTTCCTATTAAGCATAGTGAGATGACAGTAAAAAAATTCTAACTCACATTTGCTAAGCCTGTATTTGCATCCTGAGTATTTTTTACCATGTGTTTGTGTGCTGCAGTGTACAATGGGCCCCAGTTCTTGTTTGGATTCTCTCTTGAGCCTTTCTGTGTCAGCATCCCAAAGCAAATTACTCATATTGAATTTGCAATGCAAATTTGACAAGTCACACAAAGAATAGAAAATTGTTCAAGAATTCAAATATAATTTATTAATATTCAACTGAAGTATTACATATCTTAAGCATGTATTTTGAAAGATAGCTTGTGCATAGTCGCAGTCTGTAGTTCCCCAGGTTTGGGGAAACTGAAGTAGATCCGTGTCTATATACTGAGTCAAGCTGATCTATGAAGATGTTTAAGGAAATACAAAAATCCCTTAAAACCCCACACAATAATTAGAACAACATAATAACATTAATCAACAATGAAGGGCTAAGTGTTATGATTTATATTTTGCAGGGACCAGCAGGGCCAGGAAAGCGATCATCCCCCTGTGCTCTCGGCATTGGTGAGGCCACACCTCAAGCGGTACATTCACTGTTGGGCCCTTCAGTATAAAAAGGACACTGAGGTGCTGGAGAGTTTCCAGAGAACTCGGGAGGAGTTCAGCTAAGCTCAGCTGAGGGAGCTGGGGGTTTGTAGTCCCAAGAAAAGGATGCTCAGGGGGGTTTTCATCGCTGACTCGGAGGGTGCAGTGAGGTGGGGCCGGTCTCTGCTGGGCCTGCACTGAGACGACCAGAGCATTGAAATGGCTTTAAGCTGAGACAGGGGTCATTCAGATTGGATGTCAGATTTTTTTGTTTTTCCCACTGTTTAGGTGCTTAGGCATTAGGAATAGGTTCCCAGGGAGGTGGTGGAGTCACCATCCCCGGAGGCGTTCAGGCGGAGCTGGGCGATGTGCTTTAGGGGGGACAGTGACAGTGCTGGCTGGACAGCTGGACCGGACGATCTTGAAGGTCGCTTCCAACCTGACGAGTCCATGATTCTAACTTGATAGTCTTTAAAGTCCCTTCCAACCCAAACCATTCTACGGCCCTATAATGTATTTCATTTGCCAGAGCACAGATCCCTGCTCAGTGACTAACGCGGGCATTTTCGCCGACACATCCCTGTACTGGAGGCGCTGGGACAAACGCAGCGCGCCTTTTTCTCTCACTTCCCCCGGCTCCCCATGGATGTCGGCTGCCTCCGCCTCCCTCCTCGCGGGTCTCCGTGCCCCCAGCGCCCTCCCGAGGCGGCGGCGGAGCCCCGGCAGCAGCGGAGCGGCCTCGGCGGCCCCGNACAGCGCCGGGCCCCGGGCAGCGACCCGCGGCTCGGCTGTGCAACGCCTTACGAGGAAGGAAGTGAATGTTAAAGGAACGCTGAGAGATCGGTAACCACCTCTGCGGCGAGTCAGGAAGGCCCAGCGTTGTTTGCTGTGGAACACACCGCGCAGCCTGCAGAACCGGGGCGGAAAAACGGCGCCAACAGGGAAGATCGCGCTCAGAGAGTGCAGCGGCTCAACGAGCACCGCCGGTGCCCGCAGACCGCTCCACCATCCTCAGGCTGACTGCGCAGGCTCGGCTCGGTGCGTGCATCCCGGGAAAGCCTCCGCACACGGGAGGCGGGCTCATCCCGGCCGCGTCCGGCGGCTCCGGGTGACAGCAGCCGCCGCGGCCGCGCACCCGCCATGTCGCAGGCCGGCGACAGCGGCGAGTCCTCCCCGGCCTCGCGGGGCCGCCGCTCGCGCCCGCCTCACGCCCAGGGGGACACGGCGGAGGCGGCGGGCGAGAGTCTGCGGCAGCTGGACATCGGCGAGGGCGACGACAGGGAGCACAACAGGATGATCCGGAGCCAGTATCGGGAGCTCATCTCCAGCGTGCAGCGTAAGGAGGCGGCGGGGGGAGAGCCGGGGCTGCGGGCGGAGGGTCCGGGCTGGCGGCCGAGGGGGCGGCCGGGGATGGCGGCCGGCCGCGGGCGAGTGGGGAGCTATGGGCGCATGGTTCCTGGCAACTCCGAGTTCCTCGGGCTGCCGATGCTGTCTTTGGGTTTGCACTTAGATCGAAGTTGGACTCCCAGGAAGCATGGAATCGCAAAATCGTGGGTTGGTTGGAAGGGACGTTTACCGGTATTCTCGTTCCAACCGTGGCAGGGACACCCTCTGCTGTCCCAGGCTGTTCCGAGCCCTGTCCGGCCTGACCATGGACACTTCCAAGGATGGGGCAGCCACAGCTTCTCTCGGCCTCACCACCCTTACAGGGAAGAATTTCTTCCTGATACCTAAACGTGGTCTCCTTCAGTGTGAGGCCATTGCCCCTTGTCCTGTGGAAAGTCCCTGTCCTGCCTCCCCTGGGATAGCGAGGTTATGGGGGATTTAGCTGCACTAACACACATGTGGTGCCTGCGTTGGTGCAGGGCAACAGTCGGCTTTAGACCTGGAGATGCAGCAAAATCCTTTAATTTTGCTTTCGAGGTGTCTGAGCTTTAGTTTGAAACTGCAGGTATCATTAT
Source organism: Sinosuthora webbiana (assembly GCA_013397395.1). NCBI lineage: Eukaryota > Metazoa > Chordata > Aves > Passeriformes > Sylviidae > Sinosuthora > Sinosuthora webbiana. Next base: position 159,040 of record VXBN01015482.1, on the reverse strand, counting down.
GTGCCTGGACCAGGAAGTTATTCTTGGGCCTTCCAAAAAATGCTGTGTAGTTTTTAGCATCTCTCCAGGCAGGTGTATGAGTCCTTCTCCTATGTGCATTTGAGTGAGTTGTGCTGTTTTCTTCACAAAAATGTGGCCACAGTTGTGTGAGTAGCACTGCCAAGTTCAGCAGCAGGTGGGATTTTTGTGAATACTTGATACATTTGTGCAGCTGTTTCACAAGAGGCTACAGTGCAGTTTATGGGTGATCCAGGCTGTTTATAGAAGTGACCAAGCATACAGTTTCAGGGGCTGGTTTGTTTCTTTCATGGAAATTTCATTCATTTCCCCAAGTGGCGCCTGTTTTGCCTGTGAGGTAAGTGATCTCTCCCTTATGTAGACCTGTGAGCTTTTTGTTCTATTTTCTCTCCTGGGCCCAGTTGAGGAGAGGAGTGATGCAGCTTTATTGGGCACCTGGCCTCCAGTCAGCATCAAACAAGAGCAGTGTTTCTCAGTGCTTCTATGTTTAAGTAATTCAGGATTTCCTTTGTGTCTTTTCCCACAGAAAATCGAGAAGCCATGCTGAATTCCAGAAGCAACAGGCTGACAGAAGCTTTGGAAGAAGCCAATGCACTTTTTGATGGAGGTAAAACAAGTTCTGTGGTCTTCAATTGATGTGTTTGGCCAAGAGTGAGGTGATGATGCCTTACAAACCAAAGAGGGCAAGAGTGAAGTTGAGGTACAAGTATTTAGTCAGAATTTTTATAAAACTTAAAATAGCTGTGTTAAGTTGAAGATTGGTTGAGTAAGTTGATGTGAGAAAATAAATATCATTACAGTTTATTTGCTCTTAGAAATAACTCCTTGCTTTATGTTGATTCACTGGAGCAATGTATATCAGTAATACACAAAAATATCAGTGTAGAGGGATTCATTTCACTTGGAAAGGTGGAAAACATGTCGATAAAAAATGCATTTGTTCAAAATCGTGTGTTACTTTTCCATGGTTTGTCATTCTTTCCTTTTTTTTAAATGCAAATATCATTATAAGGATTATGTGTGTTAGAGGTCATTGCAATAAAAGGATTTCCAAAACACTAAAGCTAGGGTAGTCCCTATGCTGACTCTGATAATTATATTTGTGACAATTTCCTATTAATCACCATAAAATCTTTTCTGTAACAGTTTGCCGTGCACGAGAGGCTGCCCTGGATGCCCAGTTTCTAGTTTTAGCATCCAATATAGGAAAGGAGAAGGCCAATGAGTTGCACTCAGAGATGTCAGCATTTGACTCAACAGCATTTGCAGAAGACTTGGTAAGTTCCAGGCTCTGAATTTTGCCAACGTTTCTGCTGGAGGTTTGCCCTGTTTGTTACAGAGCCATAAAGCCTCAGCTTTTCAGGCAGTACACGGCAGTTCTGGTGGAATTTAATGCTCTTCCCATGAATTTCTGTGATAAACTTTCTGGTTACTGTTGTTAATTGTCTTAAACTACATATTAAGCACTTGTAGTAGGGGAAAATCTGAGTTAAAATGCAGACACCTCCCCCATTATTGCCCTGCTGCTGCCTCATCACGGGTCAGTCAGTTTGTGCTCTTAAGGTCTTCTGCTCTTTTCTCAGTCACTCTTCTGTTGTTTCTCAGCTGAGTAGTTTCTTTATCCTGTCCACTGGTTTCTGTGTTTTTGGCTAGAGTTCTTGAGGCTCTGTGTCACTGACATGAAAGGGGACTTTGGGACACTTGAATGCTTTCAGACTGGACAGTTTGTCTCTTTGTACTGTGACTGAGAGGAAGAGTCACATCAGAACAGCTTTTTAGCAGGCTGTTGGCTTTTTTGCTCCTTGAAAATGCTCCCTTTATGTTACAGCACATCAACAAGGAATCTTGAGTGTTTGCTCAAGTCTATAAAAAAACATCAACTTAAAATTTTTCCTGGGTTAGTGTGGACTGGTGGATGCAGGGATAGGCCAGAGAAGTTCTATGATATTTGAGGGGCTGGGCTTCCTGTGAGTGTGTGGTGGTCAAAAACTGTGAGACATCTGAGCTCTAAAGTGCAATATAAGTAATGTTCTGCTACTTCATACATCACTGAAAGTGTGCTGGAATCTAAGCAGTTTTGTTTACCTGTGGCTTTCATTGGTTGCTGAACACAAGGGTGAATTTGAGTGTTTATCAGGAAAGTCAAAGTTCTTAGGCAGTGGTATTAAATACTAATGTACCAGGCAAACACCACAGTAGAGTGTTGAACCAATAATTTACCTCTAAGTGAATTTTTATTGCAGCTTTTTTTTGTTGTTTTTTTTTTGTAGCTGACTTTCATGGGTATAAATCGCACTGAAGAAACTGATGACTTGGAGGATGATGGTCCAGGTGGTTTTTTACCTAGAGATGCCTGGAAGAGAATGGGAGAAGAAGCTCTCAAGTACTTCAAAAGAGCACCTGTTTTTCACTACATGTAAGTTTCTTCCTGTTTTTCACTACATGTAAGTTTCTTCAAGGAAATAGTGTGTAGTGCAGCTCAAGTAATTGAGCTCAAGCTCAGGGCCTTAACTGATTCTTGTCTTTGATGCTCTGGCTTGAATTGAGTTTAATCTGAACTCAGAGCAGAGTGTTCACCAAGGTATGAGGCTGTCAACATACTGGAACAACTTTTGGGGCTGGTGCCTTGCAGACATCTCTAAATGTGATGAAGCTTTATCTTTAGGTATCAGTCATCACTTTGCACTTTCTTGAGGACATCCAGTGCTCAGAATAAAGATTGCTAAGCATCCAGTGTAAACCAGATTTGCATGTGCGTGTTCTTTGTGTTTTGGTTAGGCTGGGATCTTTCAAGTCTGAGCCTCCTGTACCAAAGCAACGGATTGAGAGGCAGAAGAAAGCCAGCAGAGGGAAAGCAGAACAGGCAATGCCTGCTCAGGTTTGTAAATTGTTATATTTATTAACCATTTGTTCTGGCATAGTTACTACAAATGACAATGAATGTGTAGTATTTGTGCCATCCCACCCGTAAGGGGAAGGGAGCGTCCAAGATCCACAGATGCTTGTGCTGTGCTGTGCTTATCTCCAGGAGCCAGAACAAGGATGTTTTTGACTGCAGTATTCCACTGAGTGGAAGGAAATAGGATTTACAGACTGATTTCATGTTCAGAAATAGGGTTTACAAACTGATTTTTCAGGTGATGAGCTTACTTGTTCTGTTGCCTGTTGCTTTGAAAGGAAACAAAAAAGAACCTTCTTTACATTAGCGTGGTTTCCATTTTTCTTTAAAGTGTCTTAACAGGGTGTGGCATTTGCACTGAAATGTGGTTAATGGCAGCAAGATAACTAGCTCACATGACCACTGTTTTTTGTGCTTTCTGTTTCCTTATTCTTTGTGTCATTCACTGGCAGAAAAGCAACAGTCTGGGAATACTGAAAGAGGCTTTCATCTGAAATTGCAGATAGAATCCGTGTTGTTACAGGGAAGCTGAGGCCGTGACAATGTCAGGGTATAGGGGCAAATGGTTGATTGTTGCCTTTTAAAAGGCAGCCTGCTCAATCCAGATAGTGATAGAAAAGATTTGTTATAGTTTGTACTGGGAAGAAGAGGAGCTCTGGAGGGTTTGTGGGTTCTAAATTATCTTCATTAAACTCGCAGATTGTAGCACTGTGTAACCCAGCTCCTCAGAACTATGGAAAAATAAGTGTACACCTGTACACAGGCTCAAAACATACAAACATAGAAACATAAAAACATATAAACCATTGATATTAAAACTCTCTATAACTTCCTGAAGGGTGGTTGTAGACAGCTGGGAGTTGGTCTCTTTCTCCAGGCAGGAACTGACAAAAGGAGAGGACACAGTCTTAGGCTGTGTCAAGGGAACTACAGGTTGGATATTAGGAAGAAGTTTTCCACAGAAAGAGTGATTAAATACTGGAAAAGTCTGCCCGGGGAGGTGGTGGAGTCACCATCCCTGGGTGTGTTTAAAAAAAGACTGGATGTGGCACTTGATGCCATGATGTAGCTGAGGTGTTAGGGCTGGGTTGGACTCAATGATCTTGAAGGTCTCTTCCAACCTACACATTCTGTGATTCTGTGATAACCTAAAACTCTTCAAAGTTGCCTCATATTTGCATTAAGTGTGTTATTTACGTTGCACGCAAGGAGAAAAAAATCAACTTTTATTTTACACATTCAAAAGAGGCCTCTAGGGGTTGAAGAGAGCCTCGAGCTAAGGCCATGGGCAGAAATCCCCCTGGTCAGGGTGAGAGAAATCTCACCCACAAGGTCTCATGGCAGCTCCCTATGTAGATTAGACTAGAAAGTTCTCTGTTCCCTTGTTACCATTGGTTACTTTATGCTGCAATAATTTGCATATTCCTAATCCTCTCTCCCAATTGGCTCCATGCCCACAGACTCCGCCCTATCCTACCCTATAGAAGTTACTGTGACCCCCTGGCCCTCACCCTTTTTGGTGCCCTATCCTGAGTTGGGTTTGCTGTTTGCTGTTTTGCTCCTTAATAAAGTGGCCCTTTTTCAGGTCACCAGATCATGTCTCTCATTTCTGTCGCCACCAAAGGGAATTTGGCACCCAAAATCCCGTGGTGACACCCGGCCTTCCTATCTGGGCCTAGGCTGTCACAGGGGCCCTTTGCATATTCTGGTAATTCAACAACAGTTATTTGAGGTGAATCTCTATTTCTTTTCCCCAGTTAAAAAAAATGGAGGAATCTCATCAAGAAGCTACAGAGAAAGAAGTAGAGAGGATCTTGAGAATACTGCAGACTCATTTTGAGAATGATCGTAAGTATGATTAAATTAAGCATGAACTGGAGGAAATGTATATTCTGTGTCTTGTGCAGTTGGGAGTGGTAAAACTACAGAGACAAAATGAGGTGAAGTCTGCAAGTAGAAATGTTTGTTGAAGCACATATACCAACTGTATTTTTTATGAACACTAATCAGCTGCTGTTTAAAGTAAATGTAAATCCTTTCTCCTGATCAAAGCCTGCCATTTGAAGATGGCAGTCAAGTAGTCAAATATGTGGATCTTTGTGGGGGAAAAGGTGGGAGAAAATAATATACTTCATAGAACACAGGGTTTTTGCAGGCAACTGGGAATTCAGCATTGCAACTGAATTGACAAGCATCCCTTTAGCTTTTGAAAGGTGTACTGGCTCTCTGAAGTTTGTGTTTACATCTGTTAGCTCTGTGTATGCCACCTGTTTGTTTGTTTGGTTGTTTATTTTAACAAAGCCATTTTTGCATCCCCAGCTAATACACCCATTTCCTTCTTTGATTTTGTCATTGATCCGAACTCGTTTGCACGCACTGTGGAAAACATGTTTCATGTGTCCTTCCTCATCAGGGTAAGCCATGACATCTTTTTAAAATATCACTTTAGATACTAGAATTAGAAATACTGACCTGTTGTTTTTCTGGCTTTGATACTGAAGAATTAGGATTTAAATGTGGGGAATACTAATTTATTTTCTATAAACAGTCTTTGATACTTTGGTAATTGAACGAAAAAGGAAACAGAGTTGACTGACTTTGTTTTTTATCAATTTATCAACAAAACAGTAATGATATTTTTGTAGTCAATGTGTTTATCAAAAAAGATTCTGGCTCACATTTTAGATGTAGAAAAGTTTTCATAGAATATAGAAGAGTAACTGAGGCTGTAGAAAACTATGTTAGTGGAAGGTGTTACATTCTTCTGGAATCCATGGATTTGCACTTCTAAACTATGCTTAGTTTGTCTAATAAATCAATTCTGGAAAAGATGAAAACTGCCAAGGGTATTTTGACTAATTCAGGTTTTATATTGAATAGAAATATTATTATGAAGGGTTAGCTCAAGTCTATTTAGAGAATAATAATGATTTTAATTGTTAATTAAGCAAAACTTTTATAATCCAACAGTTACACACTGTGCTATATGAGCTGTCTTCTTTATGCATAAGTGCTGTATTAAACTGTTTTTTTTTTTCTAATATGATATGCCAATGAAGATTCTTTATCAATATATGTACCTGTTCATGATTATGTAGTAAGTAAAATGTGAAATTTCAGTGCATTATCCTAACTGGAAAGCTCTAAGTTATGAAACTTTAAATCTCACCATTGTTTAGGATGGTCTTGCAAGAATAAAGCTGGATGAAGATGAGTTGCCAATAATAGGTAAAATCTAGCTTTAAAATACTCTAAGTTGTTTTTGTAATAACATTATATGTGATTTGTTCACAAAGCTTCAGGTATATTTTTAACTGGGGATATGCAGTGAATGTAATTGAAGGCAGGACGAGATTTATGAGAAGCTGAAAGGATTGAGTCTTTTATCAATGTATGGAAAAAGACCATTATGCTGATTTGTACAAATTAATTCTATTACTAGAAATCAAAGGTTATTTATTACCTTTCAAATTACATTTTTGCTAATAAGTACATGAACATTGTTACACTTGGCTGAAGAAGGGTATTTTTGGGTGTAAGAACTTTCTTGTCTCAGAGTTGGGAACTGCTGCAGCTTCAAAGCAGTTGGAAGGGAAATGCCATTCTTCATATGCCCTAGGCTTTCATTCCCACAGGATATCAGTGGGGTTAGGACTTTGGTGGGATTTTGTAAGGAATTAAATATTTAGGTCCTTCTGTAAAAAGGTAATTCCTAGATTTTTAACGACGTGAGACTGAGGAAGTATCTCCAGCAGTACATGGTACAGGCTGCTGATAGAGGCTGGGTGGAATGTATAGGATTGATCTGATTTTTGGGGAGCTTTTGTGTTCCTGCTGGGAACTGACTTTACAAGTATAAATGCTGAAAGTGCTGTTGAAAATGCTGTGTTTTGATCAGAGCCCACAAAACCCAGCGGGGCAGGGGAGGAGGACAGCAGAGCTGGGGCACGGAACCAGGTCATCATCAGGCTGGACCAGAGAGAATGGAAGGTACCACGGACAGCACTTGATACTTTGGAGCAGCTCTTCTTTTATTTATGAAGCCTCTGAGAGCTGTGTGTTACCTGCTCTGGGGAGGGCAGGTGTTCTGTCTACAGTAACCTGCATTTGACATTATGGATGCCAGAACAGTCACAGATATGAGGGATGTTTGTAGCTTCAAGAAAACGGAGAATTGGGGTAGTGATCCCATCTTTGAGTCCTGAAGTGCTTTTAAGCTGTGCACTGACTTGCCTTTACTGTTTTACACAAGGATTGGGTAAATATGGAATCTGTTTCTTCCCTTCTCTACAAGACTTGTCTCTGGAGGAGGAGTTCTCCCTGCAATTTCCTCACTGTAATACATCTTAGACAAAAAGCAGTTTTGAGCCCACATGCAGCTCTTTTCTTTTGTCCCTCACTCAGAATGTGCAGGAGAAATGTAATAATTTGAAATAGTCCTTTAGTATCAGAAACTTGCTTGCTTGCTTGGTGGTAATTAAATTGAAAGAGTTCAGCTCTGCTGACTGACACCTTTCTGTCATCTCTAACCAGGACATCATAGAAACATTTGATATCACAGAAGCCATGATTCCCCCTCTTTCTCAGAGCACTGAGGAGGAAACAGAGACAGACTAAACTATTCAAGTAAGTTCTTTCAACAAATCCAACTCAGTGAATTCCTTATGCACCTGGAATAACTGCAGGGAAACTATGGGTGACTTCCAGATGCAGAAGAACTGTAAACAGGGTGACACTAACATCTGGATTTACTGTTTTCTTGTCCTCTTCATGAAACAATATGTAATCTACCCTTGTATGAAATGATTAACTGGGGAAAAAAACCCTTTAATTCTGAGTTTGATGGTCAGTTAAGCGATGAGTTATTTTTTGCAACTTTCTACTCAGAATGCAGTGTTGGAAAGAATCACAGCTTAGTTTTTCTGTTTGGTTTCTTAACTACCTGACAGCTGATGTTGTTACTAAAGTAATCTGAAGAAGGACTTAGAGGGAACCAGGGAGTTTTCCCTTCTGCTTCTGTAAAATTCTTCCAGTGATAGGACTGAAGTCCTCACTGTCACAGTTGTTTGGTCAGTTCCAGATCTTCATCCATATTTTCTTACTGTCTTCTCTCTTTTTTCTTTCCCCTTAGGTGCCTTAAAGAAAATACCTCAAAACATTTGTTTCCACAGTTGTTTTATACGTCTGTATTATTAAATGTTGTATATGTTTATATGTATATGTTGTTTAAAAAAATTAAATTTATTTTTTCTGGAACATCTCAATGCTTTATATGAGCTGCTTTCTTTAGAACTGTGGAACGGGTTTGGTCAGAAGGGACCTTAAATATCATCCAGTTCTACCCCCTGCCATGGGCTGGGACACCTTCCACTGTCCCAGGCTGCTCCAAGCCCTGTCCAACCTGGCCTTGGACACTTCCAGGGATCCAGGGGCAGCCACGGCTTCTCTGGGCACCCTGAGGAAGTTTAGACTTGTGACAAAGTTATTTATAGGTTATCACAGAAAGTTTAGTGGCACTCCTGAACTTAGTAAAAAGCAAACATTGTGTTCTTTCCTCCCTTGTCTCACCTCGGCAGCAGCAAGTGGAGTTCCCATGGTTAAACATCCCTGCTGGGATAATCTTGCTACCCTACGTGATTTTGGGTGCTGCAGGGAAATTGATAGTGTTTGAATTGGTGCAGGAGAATTGATCCATGCTGTTCTTCCTGTTCTGGAAATAAAGGTTTGAGTTTGGAAATTCTGTCTCAATTACAGATAGCAGTTCCCCCTTCCATTATTCCAAACTCCTCCTGTATTTGTTGGGTAACCTGGGCATTGGGCAGGCCAGCTCTGTGGGGCCACAACATTATTTTATTACAAGTCCATGAAGTCTTGTTCCATTTTCAGAAAGGGCTCTGTGGAAGAGCTCAGGATTTCTCCATCCTTTTATCCTGCTGTAGCAGCTGAGGGAGGCACACAGGGATCCATGCCCCCTGGCACAGCAGTGTGCGGCTGAGGAGCTGCCCGGGCCGTGAGGGTGTGCGGGGCCGCGGTGCGAGGAGCGGCAGCGATCTGCCACC
>VXBN01015482.1:23715-149634 GCA_013397395.1 Sinosuthora webbiana | reverse complement strand
CGGCCCGGTGCTCCCGAATGAGCGTGACGGAACTGAGCGGCAGTTTTGTGTTGTTTTCCTTGTATATTTCTGGGGAGGTGGGAGGTGCAGAGGGGAACTCGGCGCTGGTGTGGTCAGGGAAATACGGTTGCATCCCAGGATTTGTGTTGAGCTTAGGGTTTTTAGATTTTATGTGGTTAGTGAAATCAGTAATTACGATATTTTAGAACATGTTAAATCCGGGAAAGGCATCTGTGCATAAGTGGCCATTAGTTACTCGATCTGCAGTAACCACAAAATCACAGAATGGTTTGGGTTGAGAGGGACCTGAAATCCCATCCAGTGCCACCCCTGCCATGGGCAGGGACACCTTCCACTGTCCCAGGGTGCTCCAAGCCAAACCTGGCCTTGGGCACTGCCAGGATCCAGGGGCAGCCACAGCTGCTCTGGGAAATCCATTCTGGTTCCTCACCACCCTCATGGGGAAGAATTCCTTCCTAATATCCCATCCATCCCTGCCCTCTGGCAGTGGGAAGCCATTCCCTGTGTCCTGTCCCCTCCATCCCTTGTCCCCAGCTGTAGCCCTGGTTCGTGCCTGACATGTCTTGGTTTCTGAAATTCCTTTCCCAGGGAATTTTCTGTAAACAAGAGACATGTTTTGGTAATGGCAAGGATGCTTACATTCTTTCTCTAGGAGGCACTTCTCTTGATGTCCCTCTGGTTTGACCAGTGTGATTGAAGAGCTTTGTCCTCTTGTCACCAGTCGAATTGGTCTGTGTGAAAAAGTATAAAAAGGGAAACTCCTTCCTGAGAATAAAGGAGTCACCTTTTCAGCCTTCTGAAGTCGGAGTCTTTGAGGAGTACAGTTGTGACAGCCAGTCCCTCCCCAGCTCTCCTGGAGCCCCTTTAGGCCCTGGAAGGGGCTCTGAGCTCTCCCTGGAGCCTTCTCCAGGCTCAACACCCCCAGCTCTCCCAGCCTGTCCCAGAGCAGAGGGGCTGCAGCCAGTCCTGCAGAACTTGTTGTATTTTAAAGGCAAACCATGTTCAGTCAAGTGTGTTGCTGTGTTGTTTATTTCAGGTATGTGGGCACATTCGATGACAGTTCAAGATTACCAGGATCTCATAGACAGAGGATGGCGAAGGTACGTTGGAAAAGAAAACACAAAGCCGTGTTGTCAGTTGAGATAAAAGTTGGGATCCACTTTTAAAATTTAGATCTGTAGAAACACTTACGTATCCATGAGTAATTTTTTCCAGTGCTCTGTGACCTTTTGTAACGTGACATTGTCAAACAGGAAAACATTCGGTGATTTTAGAAGGATAATACGGTCAGCAAAGAGCTGAAGAACTTGCTCTTTGACTTTTCATCATGAAATGTTTTGGTGTGATTTTAATAAAAAAGCTTCTCCGTTTCTTTTGTAGTATAAACAACAAAAAAAAATCAATGCATATTTATTCCTTTTTTCAGAAGTGGAAAATATGTCTACAAACCTATCATGAATCAAACATGTTGTCCTCAATACACAATAAGGTAAGAAACTCAAAATATACTTTTGTAAGGGACTTGACCACTTCAAATATGTTCCACCATCTGTGTTTACTGCTTGAAATACCTCATACTTGAGAAGTTTATCTACTTTTAATGATATTTGGAACAGTAAACATATATGCTCTTGGGTTTGTGCATAGGGGGACATCAGCAGCTGTGGGATATTTTCCTGTAAGGAGCCATGTCTGTAACCCACAAACACTCCTTTAGCAGGAAGCTTACACTTGTATTGTAGTAATTCTAGAGACACATGTAAAAATCACGCCTTAAGGACTGATGTAATTTTTATAAGTGGTTCCTTCACCTTTTCTTCTTGAAACAATATTACACAAAAGAAATGTTCTTTTTATTTTTTTTTTTTTTCCTTTTTTTAGGTGCCAGGCTTTGCATTTTCAGGCTTCCAAGTCCCACAAGAAGGTTCTGAAGAAAATGTTGAAATTTATTTCCAAAGGAGATGTTTCGAAAGTAGCGGGTGAAGGTAAGAAACACAGAGTGTTTGGACACCAGTACTGATGTGGCAGGGGGATTTAAATACGTGCTTGAGTGGTCAAATGGGCTTTGAATTCTGTGTGTAGACCCCTGGCTGGGCTGTGTCTTGATCACTTCAGTGGTCCAGAAGCCAAATTGTTCAGGTGGTGTGGGTTATTGAAGAAAATATTTCCTTTTTCTGTAGACCAGCTTATTTTCCTGGGCATGTCCTCACTTTCTAGCTGGGTGCTGTAGAGAACTAGATGCTGTTTTTACTTCTATCATGAAACTGATGATCTGGAGAATAACTAGAGCAGCTGGTGGCAGAGAAAAGGAAGAGCAACTAAAGAGGGTTTTTCCAGTTGGTTGAACAGTCACCCTCCGTTTATCCAGCACCAAACCCAGCAACTTTTCGTGGTGGTGAAACTTATACTGATTCTGAATCATTGTAATTTGCCTCTCTTGTGTGTGTGGTATGCTAGGTTTGTTTGTTGTCACTTGTTTGAAGCTATAGCATGAAATAGTTGACTGTCCAATTTTAGTGGAGAAAATAAAACTCTTCTCATAAATGAGTTGATGTTCGTAATTTGGGGTCATAAAGGGAACTTGTTTTCAGACTGTTGCAATAGTCACTTTATCTGAGGGAAAACACTTGTAAAATTGGAAAACCAGTTAATTTAGTGTTGATTTTAACCGTGGAAAGTGTGAGCTGTGGTTGTGCAGAGAGAAATTCACTCATGCAGGTTTTAATTACTGACAGAAGAGCCGATGGATTCCCACATAGAGGACGTGGCCGCGTGTGACTTCCCGTACAAAAGCGAGTCTCAGGTCAGTCAGTCTGAACTGACTCCCTTGGCTGTGGATCACACTGAGAGGGTGGAGAATGAAGATAAGGACTCAGGAGAAACAACAGAAGAGAGGGATGTGCAGAAGGTGGGATTGGATTCTGCTCAGATCTGTACAGACAAAGACACGCCAGTCCCTGCAGAGCCATCACACTCAGCTAAAGCTGTTCGTGCACCACCTAAGCCAGGTAATTTCTGGTAGTAATTGGAATATGCTGTCACCATTTCACATCTTCTTGAGATCCCTTCTTTTCATCTTGCTTAGTAAAATAGTAGTTGTTTTATTTTATTCCCTGTCCTCCTCCCAATTTATGGAATTACGGCGTTAAAACTGAGAGGTGCTGGGTGTTAATGTTGTAATTGATATTTTGTTATGTTAAAAAGTTACATTTGTCTTTTTGTCCTCACATTAAGCTGTGGCTGCCCCATCCCTGAAGTGTCCAAGGCTGGGTTGGATGGGGTTTGGAGCCACCTGGGATAGTGGAAGGTGTCCTTTTAAAGGTCTTTTCCAACCCAGACTATTCTGTGATTCAGTGGCTGCCTTCTCCTGGGACATGGGTGATTCCTGGAAGGAAGGTGGTAAGGGGTGGGTGGATTATGGCCAGAATAATTTATTTAAGGTAGAATTGCTGGCAGGCACTTTGTGGCCCAGAGGCTACAGGTAAGGCAGTCTTGTCTTACAGATAATTTTTTTTTCCCATTTTGTGTAGCCTGTTCTGGCAAATAAGGGGAATTTCCTTAATTGTGGTTTACTGGTACATGGTAGGGAAAATCCTGTGGGAACTTGTGGCTTTAGAGTTTCTGCCTGTGTTGGGACATCCTACTACTTCCTGATTTCACTCACCTGTTGCATGTTGTGCCAGTATTTGGGAGAACAAAGTACTTTTTTGTCTCTTTCTACAGCATGGCTGATTTCAAGTGAAATAATGTTTTTTCCATAATAAGCACTCATCCCCATTGGATCAGATTTTCACCAGCTTAATAAGCAATATTTGCATCTAGATAAAAGGAAAATTTTCAGAAATGCTCAATCAGAGATTCAGTAGTGTTTCATAGATATATTTGAGAATTTTTGAAACTGTAGTTTATGTTTTGATCTTATACCTTATACCTGATACTTAAACCTTTACAGCCCTTACACAGTTTATTATTTATATGACTTTTATTGTGCAAATTCTCAAAGCTCTCTTGTTTTAAATAATAAATTAAAAAGTTTGACCTGTGTAAACTTAGTGTTGGAAAGACATGAAGTGGCTGTTGACAGCAGATGGCAGACTTGGGTAAAGAATAGGAGTGTAAAAACCTGCCAGTGCTTTGGAAAAGGTGAGGTAAGGTCTTCAGTTAGGTTAAGAATAGCTTTGGGTCAAAGTTTTAGCACTGGAAATGCAGATAAGTAACACTGCAGTGCATTTCAGAAAAAAAAAAAAAAGGTTTAATTTTACAGAGCAGAAATATTCATTAGTGTCCTTCTTTCTGGTGTTTTTAAAGATAGGAGTGAATAATAAGTGCATCAGAAAGCTTATTTAATTTTTTATTTTTTTTAATGCTAGCTGGTGTCACAGGTCAAATTCAGTTTAAAATTTTCCAGATAGAAAGATGTTTAGTTTTTATCTTGGAAAATGTAGACTTGGTTAGTAATAAGATTGTTTAATTGCAATTTTTATTCCTTTATAAACAAAACAGGTCATTGTCCTCTGGGAATAATGGTCTGTTTCTGCACAGTTTCAGATAGAAAAGGTTTGCTTATATCTGTGTAGGCACAGTCACTGCTTGAAGAAGTTTTTCTTGCTAATTTACAGCTCACAGAGGATACAAGACATGAAACAGATCCTGACACAGATGAAGTACTCATTCTTCAAATGTATCCTGAGAGTTTTAAATAAACTCTTCCTGTGATTTGTTTGCCTGAGGACAGGTCACACAGTGTCTGTAATTCCCTCGTGTCTTTGCACTTGTTTAGGTTTACAGCTCACAGTTCTTGTGTTAGTAAGAAACAAATGGATCAAGATGGGAAATAGTGCATAGGTCTGGTTTCTCTTTTTAGCAAATAACATTTCACAAATAGAATTCTGTAAATGGCTGGTCTGTTAAAGACAGAGGTAAACTGCAATGAAGTTAATTTATTAATTAAAACAGGCAATCTGAACATAATTTTAAGCAAAGATGCAAACTTCTGTGGCCTTTTACTCTTCCATTACACGACCACAGTAGCATTGGCAGCATTTCTACATCCTGCCTATGGATTCCAGGTGAGAAAAAAGAAATGTTTTATCCTGGGGTGTGTGTCTTTACAGGAGTCTGTGGTGTAGCCACGTGGGCTTTGAATGCAGAAGAACAATCCTCTGTGATTTTGTGGCTGTATTTTTGTCCTTCAGCATGTCAAGTTTTTTAATACCCCCTTGGCTTTGGGGGTGAAATGGTCAAGGTGATTCCAGATTAGAGAGCTGCAGTAAATAGCTGTGGAAGAGTCACTGCATTAACGTGGCATCAGGTGTTGGTAAATGTGAAAGGCCATGATGATTTCAGACCACAGTCTGCAGGAAATAGTGATTTTAGCCATTTCTTTCCAGTGATGAGGTGAGAGCTGCTCATTTGTTGTCAGATGTGGTGTTTGACTCTTTCCCTGTGCCCTTGCAGGGAAAGGGGCTGATCTGAGCAAGCCCCTGTGTCGGAAAGCAAAGGACATCAGGAAGGAGAGGAAGCTGCAGAAGCTCCTGCAGAACCAGATGGGCACAGTAGAAGGCTCCCAGCTCCAAGGAGATCAAGCTTTCCTCTTGCAGAACTCTAAATCTAAAACAAACCAGCCTAAAAACATTGAAGACTTTGTTTTTGTCCCTCTGCCCGATGATGCACAACACAAATTAGAGGTAATGTCTTCTTCACTGCTCTTGGAGGCAGATGAGGAAAGGTCTTGTTAAAGAGTTTTTAAAAAGCTTAAGTCTGCATTTATGACTTTATGGAGTAGTTGTGGCTTAAATCTTGAAATATATGTGGTACTGAATGATGAATATTTATATATATATATAGAGATATGCATCACAGGGATGCCTATACGTATATATATTATTTTTTTAAAATATAAATTCCACACCTATGGTGCAGCTGCACTCTTTTTTAACCACAGGAGGGTACTCTTGCACTGCAATCAGTCCCAGCAGAGCCCAGTTCTGTTACTAAAATCACTTGCAAAATTAATTTCATACAGTGTGGCTTGAAAATTAAAACTTTGAATTAGCCAAGTGTTAAATAATGAGAGAAATTCAGTGTTTGGGTCTGCAGTATATAAATACTTAAACTGTCTAAGCTAATGAAACTTGACAAGGAAAGCAGTAACTTCATGAAATTAATCAGATAACAAGATTCTTGCTCTTTACACACGTTATTGGTGTGTGTTGATGTCTTTGAAAGCTGTAAAAATGACAGTAAAAAGGTTTGCTTAATACACTGGTTACCACTACATCTACTAGAGACAGTAATCTGGAAGGCTTTGGGACTTTCTAACATTTGTTAATCATAAAACCGTTTTTCTTGTTATTTTTTTTCCATAAGCTGGAAAACTAATGCAATGTTTTCCTGATCATTTTCAATGATGGTACTGGAAATGAAAATATTTACTGACTAGAAGCCACGAAATTGATCCATCTCCCTAAATCCCTCACATTTCCTGAGGAGTTGTTTAACAGAAGCATGGTGGCTTTGTCTGAGCATCTTCATTTAGAAGATGCAGGGAGAATTACAAGGATTAAAAAAAAAAATTTGCTCTTTGTGCAAATAGAACCATTCTGAAAATGAGATAGTTTTTTTGAAATTAATATGACCTTAATTATTTTTGAAAAGACATGCACTTCTCCCTATGTGGTAGCATTCTTTTGCTTAGGGAGCAATCATTTTTACTAAGAAGAATGTCTAATTTATAGATTACTTTTTTAAATTATTTTTGTGTGTTTAAGGGTGATGGTGTGAAGACTGGTAACTCTTTATTACAGTTAACTCATAATTGAGTATGGAAACTCTGCTTCATCCTCCTCTTTCAATTTCAAAATTTGAAATCCCTTTGGGATTATTGCCACAGAAACATGGTTTTTGGATGAAGAGCAGAGATTTGAGTCTTCCAGACCTTTCAAGTATTTTTTGGTGGAGTGTGAGACTATGAGAGATTATTTTAAGTAGCACAGAAAATCTCTTTAAAATGATGATCTTCGTTCCCTTTGCTGGTATTATTTCCTGAAGATTGTGTAGTTCTTCTCTAGGCATTTCAGTTAATTTGCAGTTTGAAAACCTGTGTTATTCAGTGTAAATATAAAAGCCTTCAGTAGCATAAATTGAGCTGGAGAATTAGAAGGCTGTTGGCTAATGGTAATTAATTTGTGATGGCCCTTGTGCAGGAGGGTAAAATTTCTGTGTTGTGATGTTTGTGTTATGTATTAATGTATAGTTCTTGCATGATATTTTAATAATGAATGTGTTTAACTTCTTCTGAAGGTGAGGGTGGTGAGATCATCTCCACCAAGTTCCCAGTTCAAAGCCACATTTCAGGAGTCTTACCAGGTCTATAAACGATACCAGATGGTTATTCACAAGGACCCACCTGATAAACCAACCATAAATCAGGTCAGAAGGCCAAATTGAATTTTCTGCAAAGCTTCCCCTCCATTTCACACGTTCCTGTTTCTAGGAGAAACAAATGTGGATTTTATATCCATTGGATATTCGGGAGCTTGTAAAATACTGTATCCAATAAAATCAACATCCTGAAAGTGCAAACTCTTGATACCTCTTTGTGAGTGCCACAGATATTTGGTTTTAGTTGCAGGCAGAAAAGTTATGGTTGCTGTTGGGTAAGAAATGGAGAAGGTGAGGCTCTTGGAGATAGAGATGGGCCTTAAAAATACCAATCTCATAAAGACTAAATCCTGCTGGACACTCAGCCTCATAACTGGCCTCCTTGGCTTTGGTTTGAATGTTTCCATCAGAAGGATACAATGAGCAGGGCCAAGATGTGAGCAAAAGTTTATCACGCACACAAATTACTGGTTTAAGGTTCACCAGAGTGAAATAATTCTTTTCACTTTCAATTTAAGGCTTTACAAAGTAACCTGTGCACTCCATCTGAATTTACACATTGTTGCTGCTTGAGTAGGTGCAGTGTAATGAATACTGCAGTGAAAAGGTGGAGTGTGAGATGTGAGAACTGTCAGAGGTGTTACACCTCTATTCTAGAAGGAAAAAAAATATCTTGAGCTGGGAGAAACAGCATTATGTAGCAAGAACAAGTAATTGTTGAACCAGGGCAATCAATGAGCAATGTGCCCTTAAAAATAAAACATTTTAAGAAGTCCTTGGGACTGAGCAATAAAACTAAAATTTGTAGCTGGCTTGTTAGATACCAGTGAAAATAGGAAGTTGTCTCATTATTATGTTGAAGGTAGAAAACTGACTTCAGAGGCTTTGAAGTGGCTAGGAGGAGATCTTTCACTAGCCTGACCTTCAGAAGCAGATTATCTGATGATAACGCACTCAAACCAGAATGCTTGTATCTCCCTTGCTCTGAAGGTGAGGTTAGTACCTGTCTCCTTTGAGGACCCCCAGTTCAAATCATCCTTCAACCAGTCTGCCACTTTATTTGCCAAGTATCAGATGTCTGTTCACAAGGACACACCTTCTGACTGTGGGGAGAACGAGGTACAGTTCACTGCATGCACCTTTCTGCAAACAGCTGCTTCAGATGCACAACTGAACGGTGGGAAATGCTGTCTCTTGGAGCTAATCTAAATGTTAAATTAATGAAATGGCCGTTGCTGAGGTCTTTTGATGGCAAAATCATCTTCTGCCTTAAAGTTCTTTGGTGCCTTTTTTATGTTTCTCCCTGATTTTTCCCGTTCTCGCTTGATTTTAACAGGTGAAGGTTTTAAAAATCTCAGTTTTATTCTCATTCCATTGCCAAGCACACTGTTCAACTGGAATTCACCTTTACAGTGGGAATAGTGCAGAAATATTTCACCAGCTAATTCTCTGAGGCTTGATAAGAATATGTTGCTTATGGATAAACCCTGCTCTTAAAAGGGTTTTTACAGAGGATAATCCTAATCTAATAAATGAAAAATAATTAAAAATAATTAAAAATAATTAAAAATAATTAAAAATACTCACAGGGTTCTGAGCAAGCAGCAGTTCTCCATTTCTCTGGCAGGTGGCACAACCTCCTCACTGGCAGAATTAATGAAAATGCTCCCTCAGATCTCTCATTTCCATCTGCTGCAGATGTGCAGCTTTATTATTGGTCAGCTAGTCAGGATTTTCTGTTTCTGAGAGTGAGCTACCTGCAGCAGTGAAACCTTGTAAACTGGGGCTGTTTTCCAGGTAGAATTGTAAAACCACATCATAATTTTTGGCTTTAGTTCAAAAGAGTGTTAGGGGAGCTTTTTTTTCTTTGTTAGTGAGATGTCTGTAATGCTACTCTGGAAAGCCATAAAATCCGTTTCACTTTGTTTGGTAAAATAATAGGTCTCATAACAGTAAGTAGTAGTCTCTGCCCTTTTTATAATTGCTGGCATAAGTGGGTTTAATTATAATAATGTAAAAATTGGAGGCATGCCAAGAGGGACTGAGCTATTTACTAGATTTGTACCAAGCATTACCTGGTCAGATTGGGGACTTGATTTTTTTCTGCTGTGATGGAAGGATTTCAGCCTACAAAGATGTGTTAGGGACAGTCAGGTTTCCACCACCTGATGGTGGAAAGGCTGCCTTGGGAATTGCTGTTGAAAAGGAAGGAGATGGATTTCTGTTAATTGCTGATAGTGTAACAGATTTTTGTCCTCTTTTTCCTTATTCCTTGCCATAGGGGTTTCCCTGCTTTGCCTTTATCTCCTCTCTTTGGCCTCATGCTTGTGTAGGCTTAGATAATTCCAGGGGAAACATAACACCTTCTCTGAAGCATCTACTGAATGTAAAAACTTGATCTGATGCTGATGGGTTCGAATTTGGGTTCTTTTTCAGCCTTGGTAAATCATATTTTGTGTCCATGAGACTGCCTGGCCAAGAAGGTTTTTTTATTCACAATTCATTAGAAAAATAATAAATGCTAATACACCTTTGTTGTAGTAATTCTTGCACAGAGAAATAGATAAATATGGATTTGGAGTCTATTTTTTAAATTGAGTAACTTTTTGTAGCCTTTGGTTGTATTTCTGGGAGAAAATGTGTCGATTAATATATGGAAGGATGATCTGAGAATAAGAAGAATGAATTTGTGTCTTGTATAATCCCAAGATTTGGCTCTTTGGATGATCCACTTCCATTGGATTTATGGAAGCTGTGTAATGGCTGGTCTGTGCTTTGCTAAGAGCAGTCCTTATCTGCAAATGTTTTAACTCTTGCTCAGCAGCAAAAATCCCTGTTTCTGGGTAAGAAATGCAGGGAGGACCTTGCAGAACACAAATCACCTGGAAGATGCTCTGGTCCAACTCCACCCCAGCTTCAGGATGATTTATAAAATACGTGGAGATAGATATTTCAGAACATTTTCATTTTCAGAACACCTGACTCTCTTGTGTTTTAGATGAAGCAATAAGACAGATGAAATTATAGATACGGGTGTGGAACTGTGGAGGTCTGGATCAAAGATTTTATGTGACAAAACTTTTTTTTTTTGCCTTTTCATCCCAAGAAGGAAACTTTTTGATCCCAATGAAATAATCAGTGGCTAATTTGGATAGAATAGAGGGTGTCTTTAGCAGTTCTTAATGAAGTATCATCTCATCAGAGGCATCACATTTCTGACCCTGTGTCAGAATCCTCAAGTCTTCTTGCAGCAGTCTTTGCCTTTAAGAAACACAGCTGAAGTGTGACTGAACCAAGCTATGTGGCAGCTCCACAAGCTAGAAAACATTTCCATAAAAGATCATAAAAATTCTGCAGTAGTTTCCAGAGAGAGCAAGAGTGAACAGTTTATTGATGTTTAGACCTCCTGAAGCAAAATTTTTTTGAACTTTTTATTTAACTTTTCACAAGGGTTTCATAATGACAAACTTGTAGAAAAACAGTATCTGTCTGTTCCCTCTGTGAAAGTAGCTGGACTCTCTCTTTGCTTTGTGCTTAGCTAAATATTTGTCTTGGAAGAAAAGAATTTCGGGACACACAAAAGATACACTGTTTGAAAAGGTGCAAAAAATTACTGAAATATGTAGAGTGAGGTTTTTCTTTCACCCCCCTCTCACTTTTTTTNNNNGCTTTTTTTTTTTTTTTTTTTTAATTGCTTCCCAGGAATCCACTTGAACTAATAGAGAAAAGTGAGTGAGAAGTCTGGGAAATGCCAAGGAGCACGTTCTGATCAGTTCCAAACTGGTATCAGCAGCCAGTTGCAAACTTTTAGGTCTCTCTAACCTAGTTTCCTCTCTCATATTCCAGTGAGAGAGTACTAAAAAAATCAATAGCCTTTGTGGCTATTTTTAGTCTTCTATACATTATTATACAGCTCCTGGAAGCCGTGGCAGAACATCTCACTGCAGTGAACTTGGATTTCACATCCTGGTAGCTCTGACTCAAAGACTTAGAATTGAATATTTCTGTGTCAGCCTAAAAATGCCTTTTGTGTGGCCCTCATGACTGCAGTGCTGTGGATTCAGGGATTTTTTTCGTGAAATGTCTGTAAGACCCCAAAAAAACTAGGCATCCAGGCAATTGACTTGTCCACAGTCATATCATTTTAGCTCAGATTCTTTTTGCGTCTCAGTTTATCTCGTTCTTCCTGATTCTGCCGCTGCATTTTCTATGTAAATCCATATAAAATTAAATAATCTCTATTGTAAGACTGATAAACCTCCAGTATACTGAGAGCAGGTTTCTTCTGAGCAAGAAAGCCACAGTGACCTTTGTCACTCCATGAAGGAATTGAAATTCCAATTGAAATGTATCAGCAATTATTTCATTAGTCCCATTCTAGCACTGAAAACTACATTTTGAGACGTGCATTTAAACTTTAAATCCCTCTTTCCTTTTAAACTTTAAAGCCTTCTTCCTAAATTTTGAAGGCTCTTTCTTCACCTTCAGGTCTGTGGATCTTTGAAACTCTATTGTTTTAGCATGTCTGTATTTTTGTAAGCAATTGTTGAAAATGCCAAATAGCTACAAGTGCTATATGCTACATTTTATGTGCTGTATTATTTATATGCTCTATGCTACATTACATATGCCATATTTTATATGCTACAAAACACCCCTGGGATAAGTCTCTGATTCTTCTGCTGAACTTTAGTTTATTGCCCAGTTCAAGGGTGATTTGGCACCACCTTTTCCTGTAAAAATGCTACCTTTTGTCCCATTTTCCTGATTTCTACAGCAAGTTAAAGAATTTTGTTTATTTTTTTCAGCAGGGGTTTGTTAGCAGCTTCTCCTCGCCTTACTGAAAGTCTGACTCATTTTTACTTTTTCACTGCACAGCTTTGTGGTTAAGACTGATTCTAATCTGTTTTGGGTAAGGAAGATTATTTCAATTCAAATATGGCAGCACAAAAGTGATGCACTGGATTTGCAGGTTTTATCATTTGTAATCATTAGTTTTTATTTTACTATGAGCCTGGCACCTCTGTGAAAAACAAAGCAAAAAAACCCTCATGACCAAACTCCTTGGTTTATTTTAATCCCATTCAGGGATTGGATTTTAAAAAACAAAAAGAAGGAAGGCCCAAATCCCCGTATCCATTTCTCACCCTTCTGCATCCCAGGAAAAAGGACCAGCACTCTGTTTTCCTTGACAGTAAATTACAAATTAGGAGCAAACTCCTAATACTGTCAAAGGGGAAATGATAAATGAATGCTTTTTTTTTTTGGAATATCTCAGCTAATTGATAAATCAGGATGGTTCCTGCTGGTGCCACCTGGAGTGTTTCCTCCTGTGACATCAGGAACCTTCCCTTCCAGAAGTCCCTGAGCTGCCTGGTGAAACCCACTCTGGTTTATAACCTCTTTTTAAAGCTGTGCACGTGCTCTTACTCCAGCAAGAAGTTTTGGGTTGAACCCAACCTGCCTTTTATTTTTCTGCCTTTTTTTTTCTCCCTTTGATTTCATTCTCTTGTGATGTGTTTCTTCTCTTAAGTTTGTTAATTGTGTTTAAACTTACTCTCGCTGTTGTTGAGATGATTCTTTCTGGCAGCTGTAATTAGTTTGCACCAAAGTAAAAATGTTGTGTGTTTTTTATGTATTATAAAGCTTTTAAAAGTTTATGTAAATCAGTTGGAAATTAAAATTAGGAAAGCATGGCTTTGTGAAAGGAATTTGAATTGTGCTCGTGTGACGTACTGAGTTATTTTACATGCAACATCAGCTTTTGGCTGGATTTCTTTCATGGTTTATTGAATAATTTTTAATTGTGTTCATGATAATCTTGCAGTGTTAGATGAGTTGGTTAATTTAGAAATTGAATCTAGTGGTTTCTTCTTTTTCCATAAATGTATAGAGTAGTTTAAGAAAATTATCTGACCTCTGAACCAGGAATCTTAAGGTGAAATCATTTATAACAAGACTTGCAGTGGGTTTTTTTTCCCCTTAAGGTTGTGATGCAAATTCAGGTGCAGTAAAGAATTTTTTCCTAGCACCTGTAACAGCAGCAGAGGTTATGTTTAGGTTAAAAAAATCCCCCTTCACCCTCAGAGCCAAGGGATTGGGCAGCAGAGCCTGGAGAATTGATAAAACTATTTGAAAAGTGTCCTGGGCTCACATTTCTCACCATAGGGTTTAGTTTGCACTACACATCTTAAGTTACAGATTAGGAACTATTGGGGGTCTTCTGACATGAAAATTAATAACACATGGTTTATCTTGCCTGAAACCTGCACTTTCTAAAACCACTGGCTGTAGGGATGGATGCACTCATACTGCAGGAATTTGTAACTCTGTGTTTTTATTTCAGCAAAAAATCTCAATAATTCAAAATTTTAATTGACTTCTTTTTTCTTTTAATATTATTGGTGGATTTTTTTCCTTAACCACCAAACCAAAATAATTCTACCAAAATTTAATTAAGATATCACAGTCAATTGTTCTTCCAAACTCTGAGTAATTTAGAGTGATAGTGATTAGGTCTGAAATGGTAAATTAGAGGAAATGGACAATCCCCTGCCTTCAGCATCACAATATAGAAATTCAATGTTCTTCCATAAACTCTGTGTCCAAAGGTTTCCCATCAATCCATGGATCATCAGGACAAGACAAGCAAGATGAGGCAGCAGCTGATACTGTTGTCACTTTTTAGTGTTGCCTGCCTTCCTCTCCTCCCCTTCCCTGGGAAAAATGGGATGGCTGACAGGCAATCACCCCATTTTTTTTGTGTTCACCTTTAATTAATCTCAGAATTTAATGGAAATCTTGACAACAAAATCTTGACAACAGTCAGGTTTTTGTAGGTGTCTATATGTATTCTTTTTATCTAACTTGTAATTAAAATTTACTATTTACTATTTGCAGTGTGGGAACTGCTGACTTATTGAATCACCCAGCCATTACAAGAGGGGGAATTAAACTGTTGTATTAATGCAGTTATTTAACAAGGGAAATTTTGTTTGGGGTTAAATCCATGCCAGAACTCTGCAACGTGTTTAATGTGGACTCCATCAATAAGGAAGTATTTGTATCAAATAAGTAAATGATAGTGAGTAAATAAGTATTGCATTTTATTACTCTAAGAATCCTGGACAAGCTCCAGATCATTAAAACATTGCCTTTTTTTGGGTAATTATTGGCAGCACATCATCTTATATTGAGTCAAAAATCCAGGTTTGAAATGCTTGCACTTTCAGGAGGTTGATTTTCTTTCTTTTCTTTTCCCTTCCTCTTCTTTAAGCTTAAAATCAGATCGCTTTTTAATTTTGGATGTAAATTAATTGATTTCTGGTAAGAGGTAGGAGGGCCCCAGCCCCCTTGCTTTGGTGATAGGGGAGGTATCAGTGGAACAGTGGGAAAAGACTCCCTGTTGCAAGGAGTCACAGAGGAGGGTAATGTGTAATTTAAAATAAAGGACACAGAAACAGACCTGTATTACAGGCTGATAATTCTCTCACATCACATTTTTTTAAAACCATCTCCCGTTTCATAGAAAAGAAATTCCTTTGCATGGTTAATAATTGTATCTATTTGTACTTCTAACCAGAATGTGAGAGTTGAAGGGTTTAAATGACATTTCCATGAACAAAGCCTGATGATGCTTTTCAAAGTTATGGATTTGAAAGAGTGTATTTGACTATTAATGTATCCTAACACGTTGCTGATAGTTTTCTTTCTTTTTCTGCTTTGCATATCTGGGCTGTTTTCCTTGGGCCTGTGTCACTGCTGAATGCACCTCCATCAGTTCACACGATTCCTGTGTGACTCCCCTCTGGAGGTATGTATTCATTCAGCATGGGAGTTTTGAAATGAACGTGTTTAATTTATTTTGTTTAATGAATGTGTGAGTGTCCTCTGTGCTCTCTGTAGACAGCCAGCCATCGTTAGAGGTGGTGGAGGTGGCTGGCTCAGGATTCCTGTCTCCATCAAGTGGTAAGGAAGATTCTGCTCTGTTTCCAGAGGAGCCTTGAGGAATAAACTACCACTGAATTTCATAGCACTGCATTAAAAAATAGAAGCACAAAAGGCTGTGTCTTTCGTGGGCTTTGATTTATTTCTATGAAAAGAAAAGAGTGTATTACTAAATAACTTGCTGAAACTTGTGTTTGTCTACAGTCTAAGGTAAAAGTTGAGGAGAGATGCTGTTCCTGCATTTCAAGTGAGCAAACTGATTCCTTGCAGTGTCTTTCTTGTTAGTCTTCAAGGGTTTGGGACGGCGTGACTGTAATGAAATTGTCAGGTTATAGTAATTACGCTGGTAATTTGATACGTCGCAGTTTGAGTGAATCCATGTGCGGGGAGTTTGTTGCTTTTCTCTGCTGAGCCCACTGGCCTTTGCATTCCTGAGAGCTGAAGAGTAATAGAGCTCATTAGACTTTATAGGAAAAGGGCTTTTATCACCTCGTCAACTCGTGCAGCAGACTGCCATTATATTCTTAATTTTGTATGGCTACGGAGATGCTGATGCACACTGCCCTGCCAGGTTTATACCCATATTGTTTCTTACAGACACTTTTTATTGACATTTCGAAGCTTGAATTAAATTTTGTGTGGCACCACTGCAGATGTCTTCAATTAGATGAAGTTAAATAAAAGGGGTTATATATCAGAGGCCATGGGATTCTTGAAATTCTTTATTCTGAAACAGTTGCCACAAGCAAATCTAGCAGTGTGTAGTCTGTTTACCCTTTTGAACAAAAATAATTTAAAATAAAATTTAAACCTTACATGTTTTCAATTTGTAATTTTTGGAGTTTTTAATGTTATCGTTAGCTGCAAATAGTATGAACACCCAAACTCTTCCTGTCTTTTTTATTTCCTCATTTTATTATTCAGTTCAGTTTCTGTTTTGGCTATGGGCTCTGGCAGAAAAAAAAATGAATGCTTTAAAGAAAAGATACAGTATAAAGTAGCAAAAAACCAGGCAGTTTTCTAGCAGTAAACAGCATAATGTAAAGTGAATTGTTGAAGGTAGGTTTTTTATTCATCCTTTCATTTTAGAGGCTGTGTTTAACCATTTGCCATGTTACCAGTTCAGAGAGGCAGATGTGGAATGGTGGTGATGGTTCAGCACAGCCAGAACGCTGTGGGCTGGGACCCTGCTCTTGCCAGGGTGGGTGGGTTCCTGGAAGGAAGTTCCAAGGGAAATGCAGACTGTTCAGGGTGATTCCTTGTTTTTGGTGCTCAGTGAGTGAGGGGGATGTGGTGGGCCAGTTGTGTCAGCACCACTGATGGTCATCTCAGGGTTTGTCCTGCCCAAGTTTCTCCACCTTGTCCTGAAGCAGCACTCGGGTGGGCCGTGGTGTTGTGCAGTCGAGGGATATTTTTGTTTTGTTCTCAAATTATTCTCTAATTGCTGCTTAGACTTTTTGTTTTTCATCTTGACTGATGTTTAGCATTAAACTGACAATTTTATAAAACTGTTGTCAAAGTCATCTCTTTGAAAGAGCTGGTGATTTATGCCCATTGTTTTGGGTGTGCCTACAGCAATATGTTTTCCAGCATGCATTTATGCTCCATGGGATTATGAACATTTGGTATCTTCTCTGCCTTTTTGATCACTCAGTATTATGGGATCTTGAACTATTTGCATTCAGTTCTTTTTTAACCATCTTGAATACTTTAAAATCATCATCTTGGTTTGGTGCAGCATCATTCAGTCTTCACTGATTCGCCAGCCAGGCTGGAGAATGTAATAGATCCAGCAGGATGGAAAGTGATCTGTTTTCTGTTATGCAGATAATCATTTGTTCTCCTAGTAACCATGCTGAGATGCTTTTGGATTCTAAAGAACTGAAAAATGCTTGTGAATTTTGATATTTGCTCTTCAGAAAGTGCATCAGCCTCTGCTTCTCATTATTTTCTTTATTGATAGGTTTTAATTTTTAGGAGATCTGATAAGTGAGACCATTACAAGCCTGTAATTCTCAGGATCACCATCTTAGAAGGTGATATTTGAGTCACATTTGATGCAGTGTAGCTCAAATTCTAGACTTTTCCAGTCAGGCACAGAACATAACTTTGTAAAGAGTGTCCTACTGATCTCTAATGAAAGTAGGACAGAGCTCTGGGAAGGAAATGTGTTGCTAACCAAGACATAGAAATCTACCATATGGCAGGTTTGTGTGTGTGCCATTGGGAAAGGAACTGCTGAAATGAATCACTTTGCTTATTTGGCAAATAATTTCCACTGCAGTGGAGAAGTCAAGCCTTTTTTTATTTTTCTTTGATAGCATAAATTTAATATCTTCCTCTTTCCTCCATGCACAGCAGAGTGTAAAATAAAGAAAATAAGAAATTTCATGAAACCTCCCAGAGAAAAATAATTGTGCATTATACAGGCAGGACCCATTTTTGGTAATTATAATAAGCAAAATACCTATTATTAATATTAAAGTAAATATTAAAGTAAAAGACTGACCAATGTGCTTTGAAGAAATTCAAGTGCTCTCACCATTATTGAAGTTCAATTATAAGCAGTTAGTACACTGAGGTACTAATTGGGCAATATATAATGCCAATTCTGTTAAATATTTAAATTTTAATAATGGGTTATTAAATGTGAGCTATCAAACGTGTTCATGGAATCATTAGCTAGCAGGAGATGAAGCCAGAGTTAACATATAATGGAATATGTTGTATTTTTCTCCTCATGACAGCGTAAACATTGGAGAGAAAATTGTGGTTTCCATTTTGTCCTGGATTTTTTTCAATATCATCAGAATATAATAATTAATTGTATTGAAACAGGACTACAAACTGTTCATTTTAAATACTTTGGTCCTTCTGGATTGATTCCAGGGCTAGTGTATGATTTGGGGTAGATAAGATAAGCCCTTTCTGGTGGGGCTTGCTCCCCTGTTGCCACTGGTGTATTTTACATCACCCCTGACAGACACGGTCCCAGTGGAGATGTCGGTGGTGTGAAATGGTGCAGCCTGCTTCAGGAAAGTGTTTCATATTCTAGACCTGTTTCAGGTCAAATTGCCTGGATAGTGCACAGGAAACTGAGTTAAAGGAGCCAAGTATTCATTGAGAAATGGGAGAAAATGTAAAACTGACAAGCATTACAAAGGATGACATTGTGTGAGAATTTCTGAAGGTGGAGGGAAATCTCACTCTTTTTAAAATGTTATTTGTTTAATGTAACAGAGATCTCTGACTGATTTGCCTGAAATCAGTGCTGTGCTTATTGTGTTTGTTCCAGAACATAGACTCTCTTATGTTCATGACATTTCTCTGTAATTGCATTAGTGAGATAACTGCAGGTTGTATTTACCAAAGTTTCAACTGATGTTAACTTCAGTTTGCAGAGGTCCAGTGGCCAAATCCATGCTCTGCTCTTTGGAGGTTTGGGGTCAGACACAGACACAGCATTTGTTTAACTTCAGAAGACTTTGCTTTGAGTGAAAATCTTTTCCATGGTGGCTTAGACTATCTTCTTTAACATTCGTTAAATCCTAGACGATGAATTTTTGACAAAGAAAGAAAAATCTGTTTTAACTGAGACTTATTTAAGCAGTTCCGTGTTCTATTACCAGCCAGATTTCCCCCTGGCTTTGAGATGTTTCACTTTTCTGTCACTGACTGCACTCTGAGAAGAGAACTTGTGTTGAGAAATCCTTAGAGAACATCTTTTACTTGACTGTGTCCCTGCTTAAAAATATCACCACTGACCATGTGATTTCCTTTGGCTCAGTTGAAAACTCGATGATACTGAATGAAACCATACCTGTTGGATGAGTGGGCTTTACCTGAACAAGAGAAACCCAGTTTAATGTGCTATATCTGAGTTTCATGTTCTCACATATTGCAGATGGAGTTCTCAGATGTTTCATCATTTCACTTTTAGAGTATTTTTAGCTCCACAGTTAGTTTTATGGTATATATCTATATAAAAATTCAAACATATTGTTATGTGGCCTTTATTTTGGGCCTTGCTGGTTGGGCAAGCCAGTTGAAATGATTTTTGTTCACGTGATGGATTTCTTTTGACACATGTGGTACCAATTAGAGTAGCTTCTCTTGCCTATCATCTCTTCAGTCTGGGCTACTGTATCAAAATACTTGATTAAACCCACCTTCTGCTGTTGTAATGCAAAACAGTTGGTAATAGCAGGCAATATTGTCAGATTTATTGAGTGAGAAGCAGCTTTCTGAAGACCTGGCAATGCAGTGAAAAACATGACTAGATGGATAATTAAGTTGAGCACAGTGGAATTCAGGATTAAAGTAAACTTGACATGGGAGAAAATGGCATGCCAGAGTTGGTTGTGTAATACAGTTTAAATTAGGGAGATCATTTTCTTCTTAACTTCCAAGCATCAGTTTCTGGCTCGAGGTGCTTTACCCCATCCAGAGTCAAACTTGAGTGCACACCCGAAACCACAGCACACAACAATAGCCAGCCCCTTGGTGTTCTTGCAGGATTTGCTCTGGCAAAGAAGAGGTTCTGCAGATTTTGTTGCCACACAGTTTCAGGTCCTTGGATAAAAGGCATTTTGGTTTTTTTTGCAGAGAGTAAACATCACATAAAGAGTAAGGTGCTCAGGTTTTTTTATGAATGGTCCTCTGAAGTGAATTTAATGGTCGCTTTGAGGAACTAACTCAGTTTCTGTGGTTAAAGTGCTTCCAGTGCTTGGGGACGTGGAGGAGAGAATCTGGAGGGTCCTTGCTGTGACAGGGAGTGTTGGAGGCACTAGGTTTGCATGTAATAATTCATTAATAGCTTGATGAACCCCATTGGTTTGTCCTGTCAGTACCACAAGTGCTGGATGGCAATTTCAGATTCATGTTTGGGCTGTGTGCTATATGGGTTATACCCATCGTGAGTACAGCAAAGGGCACAAAGTACAAAACATTGTTTTCCCTGCCTTCCAAACACCTTTTCTCCTTTTTCTAAATACAGATGGCCAGCAACACTTTTTGCAGTATTTACCTGCTTGTTGAAATTCTCTTTAAAGTTGGTTTCATGCTGAAAGTCTGTCAGGGAGTTAATCCTAATCCCTCTCTCATTCTTGCTTAGGCAGAGCATGCCCCAGATGGACCAGAATGTGGCTATGGCTCCTTCCACCAGCAATACTGGCTGGATGGGAAGATAATTGCTGTTGGTGTCATTGATATCCTGCCCTACTGTGTGTCCTCAGTCTATCTCTACTACGACCCAGACTTCTCTTTCTTATCTTTGGGAGTCTACTCTGCCTTACGGTAAGAGAACATTTTCTTTATCTGCTTGGATGGAGTAGTAGGAATTGATACTTGTTTCTAAATTTGGGGTTTTGTTTTTAGTCTAAATATACACTAGTAACACTACCTTTAGCAAAGTAGCTGTGGGGTTGGTTGCCTTCCAAGTAAATTTTTAATTGTCATCCTTGACTAGGGATGTATCTTTCTAGCTAACTGATTTACAGGTTAAAAAAAACCACGCAGAAACAAAATGCCTCATTTTTATTGCCCCTGAAAATAATTTAATATTGCTTGGTTTCAGCAGGAGAAGCTCCTTTTTTTTGTCTGAATAGAAATAATTTTTCCTTTGACCTTTTTCTTAGCCCAGTCACTGAATGAAATTAATCACTTTTATAGTTTAATGCACGTTGAGATCATAAATAACAGAGTACCTAAAAACTGTTGTCTTCTGAATTAGTGCTCTCCTGCTGTACTAGCACTAAGTATATTTTTCAGGTATGTTAATCTCATTATCTTTCTCTTCAGAAAGCCTGATGGAGACAGTAATCCCATGAATTTCAAAGCCTTAAATTAACTATCCAACATGGCCTTGCAAAACAGTAGGAATTCTGAGTATTGCTTTTCACTGTGAATAAAACTTGTATGTGAAACTACAAGTTACTGCTTTTCTTCCATAGGCAATTTTATGGTTCCATTCTTATTATAAGTGAAAAAAAAAAACCCCAAACCCTAAACGAGTGGAAATACTTGTGTAACTCTGTTTTTTTCTTACCTTTTTTTGCTTCTCCCTTTATATGAAATAAGTTGGCCACAGACAAATGTGGTGTTCCCAGGGAGGTGCTCCTGAAGCAGCTGGGTTTGAGCCTTATGCCAGGCATGTCTATCTACAAGCCTGAGAAGCTGTAGCGTGAATCTTTTTCACCTGTTGAGATTTGCACTGCACCTCGTGTCAGGTGCAAAAGGAGCCCTGGAACTGTGAGATCCAGATTTCTCCTTTCTCCAGGGCCTCCTGGTGAGAGGCACCTTCTCAGCTCTTGTTCAGTGTCACCCTCCAGGGTGGGTCAACGGCACGACTTGAACTGTGTGAAGCACAAACATCACTTTTAGGAAACTCCTTACCACAGTTAGTTCCTAAACCTTTATAACTAATAAACCGTGTGCAATTTAATATCTCCATGTGAATTTGATTGGATTTTGATTAGGATCTGACAATTTTATGGAATTAATCAGAATTAACAAATGTGGGAAAACGTTGGCACTCCCATGACTTAAAATTGATCTTTTTTTTTTCTCTTAGTGGTCCAGATTTTTAGAACTGTTCCATTACAAATGTTAGAGACTTGAAAACAGACTAACTTTTTTCCTTGCAAGAAGAACATATAAAATACTAAGTCCTCCTAAGAATTATTTTTTACTTTTTTTGTACAGATCACATTACTTCATGTAACAATAGACTGACATAATCCATGCTTACGAATTCTTTAAATTATTTTAAATTTTCTACATAATAAATTTCAAGCTTTGTCGCTGCACCATGCGTGCATGGCTCAACTTGTGAAAGAGCACCTTGTAAATTCTGCAGCATTTAAGGCAATAAAAACGAGTTCCCAACAGTCCTGGAGGGAGCCAAGCTCGTTCTTCTTTCAAAAAGGGGGGAAAAACAAAAAAAAAAGTTGAGTTAGGGAGGACTTAGGAAGCTGCAAAGGAACCTGATACCTTCAAAGCTGTTGCCAATTTTACTCTGAGGAGGTTGGACTGTATTGCTGTCACTTCCACTTCATGCCACTCTGAGGGTTGTTGCTGCTGAGTTGCAGAAAGGATGGGATTTGAGGATCATTTGAAATATGTGGGCATGTAAGTAGAGAACGAGGGGAGAAGAGGCTGCTTGGAAAAGCCAGTCTTGCCAAAGGATAAAAAAAAAATCAAGAAATACTGAGTAATAATAATTTAATTTTAAAGGATAAATTACCTCCAGTGTTTGCAGATGCTTCCTATATCAATATACTCATATCTTGGATCAGAGAACAGATGGTGTTGGAAGAGACCGTTTAAAGATCATCTATTCCAACTCCCCTGCAGTGAGCAGGGACATCTTCTTATCCCTTTGACACAGAAAGTGAGAACCAGCATCCATTTTTTACCCAATTTCTTACAGAAGTGATCTGCACAGATAGAAATGCTGCAAAAATGATCATTATAGAGGAAGCACTGGCTGAGTCTTCATAGTAAGAGCTTGTGCCAGTAAAATAAAAAGCAAACTTTTTTTGGAATACATTGACATTTTTCTTTCAGAATAAATGGGAAAATCATACTGACTAACATGGGATGGGTAAAAATACCTTTTGTTGCATAAAGATGGATGTTTTTACATGCAAATCGCTGGAGCATAAATTATAGAACAAACAAGAGGCATATCCTTGAAGCTTATTTTTCAAAAACACTCTGATAAGAGCCTGAGCCATGTTAACCAGTAGAATTCCAGAATACCAGTAGGTTTCTGTAGAATTCCAATATACACAAATAGTGACAAGAATCATATTAAACAGAAGGTCTTAGTCATTTTTATTTAGATTTCAAATCAGGCAGTTGGCAGACAAAAACACAAAAATGAAAGTATTTTTAAGCCTGACATGGTGTTGAGCATTTTGGTGATTTGTTTGTTAGGTTTCCAAGTAATAATTTTCAGTTTTCCATGTTTGAGATCTTTAAAAACGTTAGTTTAGAGTTCATGATCTTCATTTTTATTTTATAGAAGTCTAGTCCTTTATATAGATTAAGAGCCAGGTAGCAGTAAAATATTTCAATATGAAGAGGTAAAATGAATTAATATAGTTTAAGAATTGTGTTCAAATGTAATTAGTCTTTCTTTCCCCTCACAGGGAAATTGCTTTTACTAGACAGCTTCATGAAAAAGCTCCTGATCTCTGTTTTTATTACATGGGTTTCTACATTCATTCATGCCCCAAAATGAGATACAAGGTAAAGTGTGTTTTCACTTATTCCCTTTGTGTGCTGTTACTCAAAGCTTTTGACAGTGTTCACAGTAACATAATATTTCGTAATTGTCATTTTGGATTTTCCTGTAGACTTTGTATGGTTAAATTTGAATGCTGGTTACTATTTAACTTGGCTTAGGGATTTTTTTTTTTTCCCCCAATTTAGCTGCATGTGTTATTTATTACATCTTGGCTTTAGAGGGGTTTTCAAGGCTGTCAGATAATAGTTTGTCATTTGGTTACCTGGCTATCTCGTGTTTACAGTATCTCTTCCAATACACTAAAATTCTCCCATTCTGAGGTTGGCAAATTTGTAACTGTTGCTTAGCGACTCCAGGCAGTGATAAGATATCTTTTGGGGCTTGGCTGGGTTTTACTCTTTATTTTTTGTTAGAGGCTGGGGACTTGCTCTGCCCATGAAACCAGTGAGGAGTTTGGTGAGCAGAGATTTTGAGCCAGAGCAGAGTTTGAGGAGAGGATCAGGAGAATCCACAGAACTTTTACAGTGACCACTCTGGCTGCTTTGTAACCCCTGCTGGCTTCACCTTTGTTCAGACCTCAGTGCCTGAGAGTGTCTCTCTTGTGGTTTTAGATCTTGTGGATGTGGCACCTTTTCTCTTTAAATGTACCATTGCTTTTGGATATTATTATGATACGATATCAGAGTACTGAACATTGATAGTGATTTGCTGAACACTTACACATAATCATTTTTATCTGTTAAAAATGTGGAAAGATAAAAAGTTTACAAAATCTAGAGAAAGAGGCGAAGTGTTTTCATTTCCATTTTTCCCCTATCCAAATGTGCTAAAAATCTGCAGTGTTTTCAGCTGCTTTTCAGACAGGTAAGAACTATGAGGCTCATTAAAGTGATGGTTGTGAAGGAATTTCATCTTGATCATGGCCTACACTACAGGCGATGATGATTCAGTTTTCTGAAAAGAGCAAATCCCTCTTGTTTTGTTAGATAATGTGAGTGTGTGTGTGTGTGTCCCCTTTGCCAACTTGAATTTTCATGTCCCTCTGCTGGCCAAAGAAAGATTAAGTTTGATGGAAGAAGATGGGTGAGTTGGAAAGAACTGCTCTCTGTCATCTGAATCATCTTAAAGGCTGTCACATCACCAGCTTGAACCAAAGGTTTTGATTATTTCCTTTACTCTTTGGAGATATTTAAAAGTTTGGGATGATTTGTTTATGGTGAGACACTGCAATTTAACATCCCTTGTCTCTTCTACAACCTGCATGGTTCAAGACTTGTAAAAGGAATGGGTGTCATTTACCAGGGCCCTCAAGAAACAAATCTGGCAATAATGGCAAAAAAAAATCCCATTTCTGAAAGATATCATGGCTAAGAAACTTTGGGTTTAGTTCCTTGTAGTGCTTTACCAAAAAAATGAACTTTGTGTACATGGATTAAATAAAGCTCATACATGAGGCCTTAAAGGAGCCACTCTACATTTGTATTATTCATTATAATGTTTTGTTGAGCCCGTTCTGCAATTTGAAAATGATTGTATCAAGAATACAACACTTCCACAATCCTTCTAGATTTCATTCTTAAATAATGGAAATTGATTAAATTGTAGTGGGAGTATTTTACTTGTTGTTTCCTTCACAAAAGCTCTTTTTCTTCCCTTGCTTAGAATTATTGACTATTTGATATGACTGTGATTTGGTAGAATATACATTTTAGTCTAGAAACCTACATATATCAATGTGTAAGGTAATTAAAGCTGGGCATGGGGAGGATAAGAAGAAAAGCCTGTACATTGTGTGATTAGAACACACATAATGCTCTCTGCTGGGACAGCAATAATCTCATAAATGAATTGCAAGGGCCTTTGTCCTATTTTATATTTCTTTTCCTGGATGCATTTGTTTCAGAAGTAGACAAAAGTAATGGAATTGAAAATCAGGTTGACATTAATTCTGTAGTTCCACTTTTCCCTCACTGAAATAGAACACCAGAACTAAATCATCAACCTAAGCTCTGAAATACATCTGGATAATGCTGCTGCTCTTGTGAAGTGATTGGGAGTGGTGAAGTGGGGCATCTGACTTGGCAGATTAAGTAATTTCAGTAATGCCTGGTTGGCTTAGAGGCATTTCATGTCGAGGACTTTGCTTTATTGCAGTTTAATTGAGATGTTAGAGGCTCCTTTCCCTTAATGACATTGCCGTGCAAGAGTGACAGGCTGTGGGTGACTGATGTCAGGCTGGAGTCAGGTAAGGAAATTAAATGAAGGAGAGAAAGAGGAGCTGGAAAGCCATCCACTGGGTTTCTAGCCTTTTTCTTGTAATTTTCTTTGCAAATTATTTGTCCTGGGATGTTCAGAAATGGAGGCTGAGCACAGGAGCACTTCTGTGTATGAGAAGTGTCTTAGGAGAACACAGGCACTTATTTACAGTGAAGGCACAGGAGGTGGGGAGTAGTTATTGGGGGTCAGTGTGGCCACTTCACCTGAAGGATTCTCTTTCCACAACTGGTACAATTTGGTGTGTGAATGGGCTGTAACCCAGAGGAAGATTGGAGGCCTGAAAGTCCTGGAAGCAGATCCCAGAGCTGGGATTCCTCTGGCACAGTAAGAGAATTGGAGAATTCTGGATTCTCAGGCAGGAAGATGAATGGTTAGAGTATCAACTAACCCATGGATCAGACATAATTACGGAGGTTTTTAAAATAAAGCTCCCTTTTGACTCGCTGTTCCCATTCCTTTTGTTCCCCAGCAGCCAGCATTGATTGCAATGTGATTTTGGAACAGAGGAGTCCCAGTGAAATGAC
Organism: Sinosuthora webbiana; assembly: GCA_013397395.1. Classification (NCBI taxonomy): domain Eukaryota; kingdom Metazoa; phylum Chordata; class Aves; order Passeriformes; family Sylviidae; genus Sinosuthora; species Sinosuthora webbiana. Next base: position 123,231 of record VXBN01015482.1, on the reverse strand, counting down.
TTTAAGATGGGGCAAAGGACTCCATTGCAATCTTAGGATATCTTTTAGTTCCCACCCTCTCTCAGATTTGTTCCCATGTATGGGTTAATATTTACAAACTGGTAAAATAAAATCTACATGAAATTGAGACAAAAGGATTCCTGCAGTCCCATTATGTTAATACGGAAAAATCCAGTGAAAAACCCTAAGCAATGGCTGTGTTCCATTTTTTCTGGGTAGGTTAGGGTAACACAAGATTTGAATTGTTCTCTGAAGAAATTCACGACCTTGTGGGAAATCTTCTCAGGCTCTGTTAGATGTGGTAGTTCTCACACTGGAAAATAGTCTCCTGGAAAATTTGCCAGCAGTCATGTGATGCAAAGTATTTTTCCTAATGCATTTTGGAGTGTGTGATAAAGTTTTTAAGCATAAGAAACTATTTTACTTGAAAATGAGGTTGGTCTCAGGGTTGCTTCTCATGTGTTTAAGTCCTGTCTGTGTACTTGTTAATGTTTTCAGTTAAATGCACCAATTTACAAGCATATTTATGGAATTACAGAAATAAAAAGAAGCACCTCTAGTAAACAGCCATATCAGAGAAATGCTTGAGAGGACCTTGGATTTCCTTCCTGGATTGATACTCTGTCTGATATTTTGATTGATATCTATGTCTGATATCTGATTGATATTTTTTCCTGCATCCCTCAAGTAAAAAATTTCACTCCGTGGCTCGGTGTTACCAAATTCATATTTTCTGATCTCTTCTGAACTCTTTAAGGTCCTTTCTGTTCTTTCCATTGCAGTCCTTTGACACTGACTTTGAGTCTCGTGGTGGGGACATTCAATAGATTTTGAGGTTGTGTTCCTGGTATAAATAATAAGCATATTTGCTGCCTTGTATTAACCATTTGGCCTCTGCTGACCTTAAATCCCTTTCTCCTCTAAGTTCTTGTGCTGGGGAGGATTTGTTGGTGACGTTTTCTACGTGAGTTTCCTTAATTCTGGATTTTGTGAGGCTTTTTCAGGGTGGGTATTTGCATGCAAACCCTGCAGTTGGGTCAGTCCTTGTTTTGGTCAAGGATGTGCCTCCCCTGGAGGTCACCCCACTGATGCTGGTAAATAACTCTGGGAGCACTTTGAAGTGCACAGCAGATGTAATGTCTCCGTGCTGAGCTATCTCTGTGTGCCATTTCAAGACCATTCTGTGATGTGAAGAGGTGTTTTGACTGAAACCTTTATCCAGACTTGTATGCAGGCCAAAGTAAATGGAATTATTTCAAACAGTCTCCTTTGGTATCAAGTCATGGCCAGACTTCAGATAGATGGAATACTAGAAAGGGTTCTGAAATGTCAGAAAAGAAACAAAAGGCTGATTCAACTGTGATTAATCATTCTTAAACTAAATACCTCGGACTGACTGTGGTCGCAAGCGGTGCCCCTGGAATTTTATGGCACTTGAGAGCCAATTTCTTTGGCTGCTTTCAGGAATTTCAGCATCACTCCTCGTGCAGGAGTGAAATGCATCCAGTGGTAGCCTGCATGTCCACGTCCACAGGATCCACAGGAGTCTGGCTCATCTTCCCCTGTCCAGACTCTTTTCACCATGTCTCACCGTGGAATTTAGTTAGTGTTTTCAGTGAGCTCAGATTTGCTGTGTAAAGTGAAATTTGTGAGGGAAGGAGATTTAATGTGACGTGCCTTAACGTGATCCTCTGAGATTTGCACATTTGCTAAATGTGTCACCAGATCCACACAAGAAGAGCTGGTGTTTTTTTACCTTCATGTGTCATCTTTTTATTCGTTATTTGTTTTCTCATTGGTATTATTGCTATTTACCTTAAAATGGGAGAATAGGATTAGCTGGGAGTCATTTGGAGGACTGGAGTTGCCCTGAAACTAGTGACTTTTCCAGGATTAATTTTGTGAGTTTATCGGAATAAATTGGCATTGCAATTGGTACAAAACAACTTTTTTTTAATATAAACAGGTCATAAAGAGTCAACTAAATATCCTGAAAAGTCAGTTTTTGTTATAGAGTGGCAGGTTGCTGCTTGCAGCACCATTTGATGATAAAGAAGTGAAGTATCTGCATTATAAAACCATTATTTACTCTAAGAAAGCAATAAAAGTTTTGACATCACAGTGGTTTTGCTTTTTTTTGGCAGGACTGTTAAAAACAGACAGCAAATAACAAAGACAAAAACATATAGTAGTAAAGCCCTGAGAATGATAAGTTGTACAAGTGGGGAGGTAATCCCTGCTTTTTGGTGTGTCTTATCAGCATCATTTTTATCCTCCTCCTGCCTTCCTTCCTTCTGTTTCCTCCCTGGACTTCCCTGGGATCCTTCTCTACATGAGTATCAGCAGCTAAAATTGAACATTGATTTCTGAATTCTCTGAACTCTTCTATTCAACTCTGAATTCTATTGGAGTTTTGGGCATCAAAACCCAAAGGGATTTTGAGAAGTCTTTTAGAGTGACCAAGACTTCCAAAAGGATTTTGAATGATTGACTTGATGTAGGTGTGTTAAATGCTTCTGAAAATCAACCTGCTTCAATGTCCCTTCAAGGTGTATCTGGTGCAAGAAGTCCTTGTCTCTCTAGGTGTATTTTATCAAATGTGTTTTGACGAGGAGGGGTGTCTGGTTTTTGGACATGAGAAGGCAGGTGCTCTCTTCAGGATTGCAGAATCCCTCACAGCCTTTTTAAAAATCCTTTTTCCTCTTGTTTCTTCCTTCCATAAAAGCTTTTTCCTTTCACCTTTTCTTATCTGAGAGCCTGCACCAAATGAATGGAACTTAACATGTTGGGATAAACAACTGTGAGAATGTGGGACAGAATAAAAACACCATGGGTGAAAAATTATTAGTTCTTTAGTTCTTGATGTCATGCTGGTAATAAATATTTAAAAGCTTTTTCTCCTTTACTTTTAACAGCTTCTTACAAAGTGTTTGAGCCACTTTTTAGGGGTTTTTTATTTCTTCAAGACACTTGTAGAGAGGTTGTGAAAACCACATTATGATGAGCGTCAGCAAACAGGAATAAAGAGATTCTCCATTCTGGATAGCAGCAGCTGACAAGGGATTTCCACTGCAAATGTAATTATTTAAAGCAGAGTATCAGTTTCCATGTATATTCCCATGTTTTGACAGCAGGTAAAGATAATGAATGCAATTACTCAATTGCTTCTTTATTTTTTTTTCCTAAGCTGTTGTTTTTTACTGTGTATAATTGGTAAATTATTAAGTTTTTCCTCAGTACAGGTGTTGAGGCTGTGCTGAATTTTACACAGCATTTTTCTGCAATCCCATTTTTCTTCTAGAAACAGACACAGACCCCAGCCATGTCTTTTTGCTTAACTTTATTTCTTCTGGTAAAGTATTTTCAATGGGGGCTTCCTTTTTTTGTCAGTTAGAATTCCTTTGGGAGAGAAGTGAACACGTCCCTGGGGATTTATTTTTCCAGTCTTAGAAATGTTTATGTTCCTAATGTTAGAAATCCATGTTTCTTCTTATTTGTTTATGGAGTTTAAGATGACTGAAGTTTGTAGCAGGAATGAAGTGAAAATAATATGTATATTTATGTTTGATTGTATTATTTCTAGGCTTTTATCAGGGCAGATGATATTTGTTCTGTAGGTCTCAAATGACCTGAGGTCAACAAGTCTCTTTTTCATTATTGCACCTTGAGAAAATAAACTTGGTTTGGATCATGTGGTCCTTAAAAAACCCAACCATATTCTGTATATTCAGGATTCCCAGTAAAAAATGTTGTGAAGAATAAACACAGAAATGTGATTAATGTGGCATTAACTACCTACATCAGCACATCAGCAGGGATGTGTTCTACACCTTTTATTTGTTACAGGAATCTTGTTAATTTGGGACAACTTCACTATAATTTTTTTTTTAATAAATGTGGTTTTGCTAATTTGTGTAAGATATTTAAATGAGCTAAAATCCTGCCTTAAAAACACAAGGGTAAGTTGTTGGTCAGTTTTGTGCTAGTGGATGGTTTCAGACTTAGTAGAGGTAACCTGCCTGTCTCTGTCAAAAGGAGCTGCTGAAAAGATTTATTCAGGATCATGTTAATAAAGCTGAGGCAAACCATCTTCTGAATGATGGTAGCTGGTGGAAATTTATCATGTCTAATTCATGACTCAGCATAGTCATAAATTCCCTGCTCATTTCTGACTTACACTAAATCTTACTTGAAGGCTCATTTGGGGACTCCATAGCAACCACTGGCAGTTAAAGTGAGCACTGTAAATTGTGAAATGCAGAGACAAAAGAGCTGTGGATTTTCTTTGGGTGCCTTTCTTGTGTTTTTGGTTTTCTGGGTTTTTTTTTGTTGTCAAATTTCTTTTTTTTTTTTTTAAGGGAGAGTAATATATTTCACAATTCATGTCTTTGATTTGTTCCTTCATGTGAGAAATGAGGTCAAAATTCCCATTTCATAATTTTCCAATCAGAGTTCTACAAACCCATTAGTCCTTGCTAGTAAGTGTAAGAATGCATGGAATTAAGAGTATTTTTTAAGTTTCTGTCAAGCAAATGAATTGATGCATTGCTGCTTCATCAGCTTCACTTCAGTTTTGTTGCTTTAATCATTTTGGATGGTTCTCAAACACTACTTAACACTCTGTACTTCTGAATTTCATCTTTGTAACTGTCTCTTAGTGAGAATTCCCAAAACTGAGTGAATTTGAATGTTCAGAGATGGACGCTGTGCAGTGCTGTGAGGGAAAAGGTGAAAACATATTTATGAGGATAATTCTCTTCACTTTTCGTGACACTGTTCACAGCCAGGTCAGTTCAGATGTTGGACGAAATATTAAAGTTCTTGTGCCCTACAGAAAAGTCAAATCTGTCACCAAAGTCTGAGTCAGTGAAAATGGTTCATTTTATCTGTGCACCACGTTTATTGAAGGTGGCAACACTTGGAGTGCTGGATCTCTCATTTAACTCCAAATCCAGCTGCTCTCATTTTTGCTGTTTTGCTGATTATATTAGCTCTAATTAGGCAATAGTGTCAAGTGGAATTTATTTGGTCTGAAAGGCTGGAGCTCCTGCTTTTCCTGGCTCTGCCATATTTCACTTGTGGCCTTTACAGTAGGAGGTGGCTGACAAGCCAGTTAATCTACACAAGAGATGTTTTCTCTCCAATTTTCCAGGAAAGGTTTAATGGGAGATACTTTAATGAGGTCTGGTTTAACTAAGACCTCATTAATTTTACAGAGGGATCACAGTACACTCCTGTGAAGTGTTACATGTAATCTAGATGACAATTCATTATTATGAATGATTATTTTCTTTGTCTGAGTTTGTTTAGCTGCCGACTGTACCGAGTCTCCAAGTAAAAGTATAATTAATGAACAGAATATATTAATGAGGTTCTATTATTTGTCCTCAACCCTGATGTTAAACATGGTCTAGTTTGCAAGAAGTTCAGCATCAGTACTTGGATGGGAATGAGAGTCCCAGAATCCTGTAGAGGCGATTTGGAGCCAAGAGGGAAAAGTGGAATCATGGATTGTGAAGTCCAGCCCTTTACTGCAGTACAGGTTCAATTATAATTTTATTAACTTTTAAAACCTGTAGGACGTGAGCCAAGGGCCTCCCTTGATACACTCATGCACATCTCTACCTTGTAAAGTAAATAAGAATATATATTCTTATATATTCTTGTTCTTTAGGGGTCATCCCACTGAAATTCTTTTCCTTAACATCTCACCTAAGCTTTTCTTCCAGAAGAATAAGATTATTATTTCTTTGTTGTTGTGTTTAATTTTATAGGGTTTTTTGCAACACCCTTCTTTGTAAACCTGATGGCTGCCAACATGTCTCTTCATGGACTTCTCTAAAAACCCCAATCAACCATCCACCAAAACCACCCCTCAATTCCTTCTTTTCTCCAAGTCTCATTTTTTTAAGCTTTTTGTAATTTTTTAATGCAGCCTAGAAGATTTTCATCAAGCAATGTATTTTTGTCCTAGAGAATGGTGGCTAAAATTAGGCCCTCAGATGCTGAGGTCAGCTCATACCATTTGTTTATATAACATGAGTTACTGCCTTCATTGTGCTGAAGAAGATAGTAACCTCTGGAGGCAAGGGGAAAGGCTGGGAAGGAGGAGAAGAAAAGGGAATTGTGCAACTCCAAAGTTTTCAGAATGGGCTAAATGGGGGTGTGGGCTGAGTTATTTTTAGTGTCAAGGTCCGTGACTGTGTGACTAAGAAAGAAAATGTGTGTATGCTGTTGAATTTCTCTGCTGTCCATTCTGCTTTAGCTAAGTCTCTGCTAAAACTTGCATTTTTCTTCCTTTCAGGAGAGAATATTGCATGAAATGAGTTGACAGGGCATAAAGGGTTTTATGGTTTTTCCTTCCAGCGCTCATGGAGATCTGCTGGAAGAATTTTACCTTCCTTATTGTAATAAATTATTATTTATGGTATTTATAGCATTCAGTAAATACCTGAAGTGACAGCTCAAAGTAAAAAATGAAGAATTAAAATCTAGAGCAAGGCTGTGATAGTACTGGGTTGCAGATGATGGTAATTAATTGTGTTTTCACACCACCAGCATCTCCCTGGTAGGGGAGCAGATTATTTCATGTCATCCTGTGGTAGCCATCGCTGTTATTTAGATGCAACTAATTTAAAAACAGATTTGTATTCTCTTTAGTTGGTATTAGAGACAGTTTGTGGAGCTTTGCAGGCTCTTGGGTGGTGCTGAGCTTTCCCCAAAGATGCTTGAGGGCTCTGAGAGGCTGCACAGAGCAGGGCCCCAAGCAGCAAGGTCAGTGGAGAAGTGAAATATTTTTGTTACAGCTTCTTTAAAGGTTTTATTATTATTATTATTATTATTTAATTAAATCAGTTCCCAAAGGCTTTCAAAGGTTGCAATATTGTGGAGACCTGGGAGCTTGATGAGTTGTTGTCTTTCTGAGCTCAAATTAAAAAATAAAACCAAAAATCAACAACCCCAAAGCCCCCCTTGGTGTTTTCAGACACTGCCCTCAGGTTTCTGCTGGTGCTGTGAGAATTAACCACTGCCAAAAACTTTATTTTGTTTAGTTTTTCTCAGCTGAAGAACTGGACTGTTTGAAAAGGAATGAGTGAAACTCTTCTGAGTAGTTATTTGCTCTGTTAGATGTGTTGGATAATTTGGGGATTCTTACTAGAAATGTTTCAAGAGAGCAGAGCGTTCTTTTTAATAGCATAGGATACTTCCTCCCCTTTTCTTGTTCAGAATAAAAGTGTTTTCACAAATAACACTGAGATGGGATGACAAAAAAAAGGGTGTGAAAATGACTCCATTGTTAATTAATTGAAGAAGAATGGCTCTGTGGAGCCAAAGTACATAGGAGCCAAAATCTATCTTTGTCCCAACACAACCGCACTGCTGTTCTGTGAATGGACAGAAGACAAGATGAGCTTTTTGTTCCACTGATCTGTTGATTTTATTTATTTATTTAAGCTAGTAGGGCTAGTGTTCTCAAGGGATACTTAGTGATATTATGGATGGCATACCCATGATTTATTTAATGATTTTTTTTCTTATGTTGTTTCCATTTTAGTCTTTACCAGTTGGCATTGTGTGGCTTGTTAATTGCTTTTAACTGTCTTCCATTCGGGGGAAAGGAGGGAAAGTGGAGAGATCTTACAGTAGATTTTTAGAGGCAGAAATGTTTAGGAACATTTTTGGCTGCTGTCCTTTAGATGTGCAGATCTCAATTAAAATTGACTCAAACTGATTAAAGCTTCAGTCGTTTAAACTTACATTATGCCAGTAAATATTGACATAATGTATGCTAAGCATACAAGTGTTTGTAATAAACACCTTGCTGTCTATTCTAGAAGTGTGTTAAAAGTGCAGGGAGGTGCATGAATTGGAAGATATGCATGCATGTAATACAGGGTACAGCTTTATTGATTTTAAAATAAAGTAGGGTGATTGCCTGGGCAGTTTTTAGTTCTTTTAAGTCTGAAAAGTCAAAGTGCTTGACTTCTGTTGGGGCAGTTCTAATTTGATACTCCCCTAATCCTGTATTTGGGTGGATGTTTAATACATCCTTGAATTGCCATTTGGAATGGTCAGGACTTACACAGCCTATAGTACAGTTACTAATTCCAACCCATTTGCCTCCAAACTTGTTTTTTAATGTGAAGGTGTTTATAAAGCAAACTTTCCAAACATCTGGCATGAAGAGAAAACTGAAGTGTTGACTTTTCAGCTCAAAGACTTTGGGGGATACATAACGTTAAACAGTCTGTTTCCATGCAAGTGGACATTTGTGTACTTTGGATGACAGTAATTCAGATGGAAGCATAATGGGGAACCTGTTCTGCCCAGCTCAGAAAAGTGTTGGGCACTTTTACAGGGCCACGGGCTTGATGGGTGCGAAGCTGCACAAGGAATGGCTGCTGCAAAACCCCCCGCTATAATTTCATTTTGTTCAGCTTTGTACGATGAAAATGAACTTACTTGACAAGAATTCTAGGATTAGAAGTTTAATATTTTGTTTATAATTACGGAGACAGAGTTTAATAACGTAAGGAAGGGTTTGAAAACAAGTCAGTGTCGAAAAGAACGTGTTGAAAGGATACAATTATTTTTACTGTATTGTGCCCTCAGGCAGTTATTATTTCCTGCAATACAGCTTAACAAAAACTTCAGTACATCTCCATCTAGCCATGTTTTCAGTGCCTTATTCCTACATTTTTTTAGTGTCCCTATTCTTGGATTCTTTCATCAATTTCTTATATCTAACATGGTCTCAGAGGGAGTGGATTGAAGCCTTGGGGCTCTCTCAGTTCAGTATTTTTTCTGACAACTAATGTAGCTACAGCCTGATTTTTTAGTTTGGAGTGTTAAGGAAGAGAAGAGAGAAAGAGAAGAGAACCAAATATGTCCTGGGCTCTGGGAAGACCTCAGAGCTCCCTGCAGTGCCTAAAGGGGCTCCAAGAGAGCTGGAGAGGAACTTTGGACCAGGGATGGAGTGACAGGACACAGGGAATGGCTTCCCTCTGCCAGAGGGCAGGGATAGATGGGATATTGGGAAGAAATCCCGTACTGTGAGATTGCCCAGAGAAGATGTGGCTGCCCCATCTCTGGGATTCCAGGCCAGGTTGGATGAAGTTTGGAGCAACCTGGGATAGTGGAAGGTGTCCCTGCCCATGTCAGGGGGTGGAATGAGCTGAGCTTTGGGGTCCCTTCCAACCCAATTCCATGGCTCTGTGATTCCAGGATGATGGGAGGCTGGCAGGGGCTGTAGTGGCTGTTCAGATTCTGCTTCTTGCAGTGCTGAGGCTGTTCCCTCCCACAGATGTTTGGGCTGGAGGTGGTTGTGATCCCACTTCTCTTCCCACTTTTCCAGTCTGGGACACCACGAGCCATCTCTTCTGGGGTAGCAAAACTGTCACATTATTGACACCCCAGGCTTTTGTCTGTTCTGAGCCTGGGGAAGGGATGGCTTCAGCTCAGCCCTGTGGTTGGAGCTCCACGTCCCAAGGTGGTCCCAAGGTGGTCCCAAGGTGGTCGGATGCTCTCCTGCTGAGCAGGGACTCCTGGGAGAACACAGAGGCTTTATTTACAAATTCCCCTCTCCCAGCAAACAAAGCAGGCTTGTTTAACAAACCCTCGACAAACAAAAAGGGCCTAAAATTAGAATGCTTGTTTCATGAATGAAAACTTACTGTGCAAATAAACACTTTTAGGGACAATAGAAGAAACTTCTGTTAAAGCACACATGTTTTGATGGTCAGGGATTTTTGTACAGATTCTCGTTGATCCTTTGTGCAGATAGCTGTTGCTTTGGTTGCTGTTAAGGTTTAAGTTCTAACACATGCTTGGAACACTGGTAAAGGGAGCCTTTGTATTTATTTATTCAGTTTTTAATCTGCAGATGTAAGGGAGACAAGCGGGTTTAGATTTTTTGGCAGAGGTGCATTACTCTATCCTTGTAATACAAATTGTAGACACTGAAAGACTGGGATTTGTCACTGCCTTTTTTCCTCCTTCAGACTTTTAGTCTGAATAATGTTTGTGTGTGCATTGAGGATACATTACCATGAATTTCACAGTATTATTTAGTCAGGATCCTGCAAAAATGAAGGTTTTACTAATGAACTTTCCTGTGCTGTTTTCTCCCTTTGTCCTATGACTTCACTCTTTTTCTTCTCTCCTAAAATTACTGTGAATATCTATTTGCCTGGATGTGCCCTTGTTTTTGAGGTTGTTTCTTCAGTGCTGGGCTGTGTGCATTGCAGTGTTGAGTGACTAAAGATAAATTACTTGTCTTTTACTCAATTTTTCATTGCTGGGCTTAAAAAAAAAAACTTGTCTAGTGTACCATGTATTGGTGGAAAGCCTTGAAGTTAAATATCATGTACTGTTCTGAATTACTGACTTCAGAATATTATTTCTTCTTCTTAGATGTATGAAAGCAGCTAGAAAGGAGAAAAGCTGGACTGACAGATTTTTAAGTGACCTTGTTTTTCAACATGATCTAATTGCGTAAAGTTTGAAAACCCCACATATCATATCTTAATCTAAAGCCAACATCGTGCAACTGAATTCTTAATTAGGAGTCCATTTCAACTTGTGAATATCGGTGTTTCACAATTTGCAGAGCTGTCAATTAGTCTGTTATTTATTATGTCTTGAAATATTCCACAGGCTGAGTCGGTAGCTGGGCATGAGAAGCATGAAATTATTTATTCAGTATAAGGCTACCCTCACCCAGACTTCCTTGGAAAGGTCTTATTTTCTTGCCCTCAGAGTCTGGATGGATTTTTGGCAAGTTCTGTGTGGTTTTGGCTGGGTTTTTTTAAAACCCTGTTGGAGGCTGAAGCAGGACTTTGGGGAAGTCCAGGGTGGGAATGGTGTTCCCAGTGTGGTGTGTGATGGTCTGGGCAGTCACACAGGGAGAGCTGAGCTGGAAAAGGGGCTCTGAGTGGGATAAATTTGAGTTTTGGAGCTGGGAGAAGGGAAGGTTTGGGGCTCCAGGCAAAACTCTCTGAGGAGTCATTGGAGAGACACTGGGAAAGGTGGGGAAAGCTTGGACACTGATGGAAAAAGAGCTTGGAAGTAAGAGCAGAACACAACATCTCTGGAGACAGACATCCAGGCAAAGGAGGGTCAAAAATGTCAAAATTCCAGAGGAGCTGGGCAGGATGAAAAGCAGGTTTCCATGTGCCCTGTTGGTGCACAGTTCTGGACAGTTTTATCCACGAACTGGGAATGTGCAGTTGGATGAAGTTGCAAGAGCAATGCATGTGTTGTGCATGGATAAAATGAGTAAACGGAGACTGCATAGTCCTGAAAAGTAAACATATAGAATATACCTCTTTCCTCTTGTGTTGTCCTTTAGAGTTGTTGTTTAAAAGGCTGACAAAAGTCACGTTGGAGCTGAAGTGAGTCTTATGTCACAAAATAATTTCTTGTCGTTATCACAAAAGATTAAGAAACTAATTTACATTGGTTCACTGTTTGGCACATTGTAACCACAGCCAATGTTTTTATAAAATGAAAATAAAAGATTGTGCACCCTGCCCTCACACCCATTTCTATCATGGTGCTGCTTTAAGTCTGTTGAATTTTAATTTTCTGCTTCCCCACTGTGCAGTTGTACAGAAAAAAAAAAAAATTGAAACGTGCTCACTTTCATTTAAATTCTCTAAATTTAATTTTGTTTATCTATTTTTTCTATTAAGTAAACACTGTGTGTGGTGTTTTTACTTTGATAACTACATCGCAGAAGCCCCTTTGACAGGGAATTAATTTAGTTTTCCTGTGGCATATGTCCATAAGCTACAGATGAAAGCTGTTCTTTTAGATGTGACTCCAGCTCGTGAGGTATTAATGAGTGTTTAAAGCTATTTGATATCAGTATGACAATTTTGTGCCTCTAAGGGTAAAGTGTGGGTATGATCCATTAGGCTGTGCGTATTTTGCCTGTGATTATTTCACCTTCCATTAAATATAAGAAAACAAACTTGAACACTTAATTTCGTACATTTAATTTAATGAGCTCAAAAAATCCTGTCAGTTTATGGCAGCCCTTCAGGAGAAAGATATGGGATCCACATGATTGAAACACTCATTTCTTTTTCTTGTTATTTTTTTGGGGTTGTGTTTTTTTTTCTCTCTTCTTTTGCTTCTCCCAGCTGCCAAAATAAACTCCTTTTGAGATAGACCTGAGTCAACAGAGCTGGTGTGTCTCTAATGAAGCATTCTTCTTGAGGCCCCCACTTGGTTTTTATCTTTTTGTCACAGTTCTTTTTAATCTCCCTTTCCAAGTTTAATGCTAAGGTCTCCTTAAGAATTTCTGCTGCAGATTCAAAGTAAACAAGGTCCATTTCAGTAATCATATGATTTTTATTCCCCCAAACTCTTTGATTTTTTTCACGATAAAAAAGGCAATTAATATTGTAAATTTTTTTTCTGCAATATACTTGAAAAATACCATGTTGAAAAAGTTGGCTAAAATTCAAGGAAGCTAATAGCTTTCAAATGTACAGGCTCAACTCTTCTTTATTATTGTTTTCCACTTAAGTTTCTCAAACTGTGCTGCTTTTTTGTTTAGCATTCTTGAGTAGCCTCTCTGCAGATAAGACAGATTCTGGCTTCCAGCTCCAGAGCAATCTGTGTGGTAGTGTCTTTGATTACCCTGTTCCCAACTGAATTTTAGATGGAAATTTCCCAATAAACGTTAGCTGCTTTTATATATTTTAAAATATATTTATATATGTAAAGATTTATTTTATGTATTTTATTTGCAGTCACAAAAATCATTTTTCCTGTAAAATGTTTTGAGCCCACAGCCCTTTGAGTTCATAGGGAATCTCAACCTCTAAATGTGCACAAATACACCTTGAATGAGAAACATTCCTTGGAATCTCAGTCTTGTGTGGCTGTCGTTGTTCTGACAGTTTAGTGTCACCGATGCTAAATGTTAGTGCATGAGAGAGATAAAATGGCAATATCTGAAGCTATGGAAAGTTTTCATATTCCTAATAATATTCTTAATATTCTGATGATCTTAATATTCTGGTGGCAGTCTCTGGAATTCCACCCAGTAGAGTTTTCCTGTAAATGCCATCTCATATGGGCCTCTTTTTCTTTCCTGTGTACATCAAACACAAAGTTTTTGTAACAACATTGAAAGCTAAACTTTGTTACAATAGCCTGTTTTATTAAAATGCTATTGTGTACAGCACAGGTTAGGAGATATAAATAAGAAAAAAAAGAGAAAGGAACTTTGGGAAATGTAAAAAAGGTAAAATAGACATATCATGGTTTGGTGATGTAAAATTATTTAGAAATGCTTTATTTATGCTTTAAAAGTGGCCCTAATTTTATGTAAACTACATACTTGCAGTATTTCTCTTTGTTTCTCATTTTCATGAGTTGTCTTCCAACTTGTCTGTGATTTGGATATTATTATTTCAGCTTTGGGTGAACACTCACCCTAGGGCAGCCCAGAATCCATAAATTTGCTGTTGCTGTCATCAAAAGTCTGGAACCAGGCTACAATGGCCGTGTCAGGGTAAATAATGCACTTTATTGGTCTTGAAGGGACCATTCTGTAATGTTTGTGCTCTTGGCTCTGCAGTGTCAAACACCATCTCCAGGGAAAATCCAGCCAGGTAGGTTTAATCTGAACCGTGACTGCTACTGAAATCTTAAGAATCACAAATGTAGAATTTGTGTGTATATATCTGTCCATCTTTCTTACTGAGAGTAAGAGGAATGGAGTGGGAACAGGCACAGATATCTAATGTCCTGTGTCTGAGTTAAGAAATGTTACTGTACACTGGACACCCACTGGTTTGAATAAATCTCTTAGGTGCAAAGAACAGAAATATAAAAGATTGACAACTGCCCCCTGCAAATCTTTAAATTAAATTTTCATAAGTACTCATTTAAATATATGTGTGTCTATCTAGTCATCAATTTTTTGTGATGTAATTCCTGAAAATACAGATTCTCTTTTTCCTCTTTTGTGCAAGCCTTATCAGTGGATTTATTCCAGACATAGTGGCTTTGATACTGTGATTTTAAGAGAGTGGCTTTATTTGCTTGGGACAAAAGGAAAACTCTCACTTTAACTGGTCTTTATAAATGAGAAAGGACAAACTTAGCAAGAAGCCTTGGAGGAAGAGAGCAAAGCTTGGAAGTGGCTGTGAGAGGATGCCCAGAGCTGTGTCTTATCTCCAGCTCTGGGCAGTTGCATCCCAAGCTGATAAGGAAGAGACGATGCAGCAGCCCTCTCAACTGTGCTAATTACTGCTCACTTTTAAACTTGAAAGCAGAATTATCTCATTGATTAATACGGTGGTGTTAGAGAGGAGAGCTGTTGGAGTGTGGGCATGGATGTGCTTTATCTCAAGCAGCACTTTGTTGGCTTCTTGTGGATCCTGTGGATGGTGTGCTTGGATATTGATGTGCCGCAGGTCGGGGCTCGGAGCTCAACATAAACACCCAGAGCCTCCCTTGGCATGTCCCACTCAGTGAGTGGAGGGAAAGATAATATTGGCTTAAAAAAGGAGGAAGAAAAGCTGCACAGACTTGGAGACTAAAGGGAAAAGGGAAAGAAAAAAAATCAAAACCTGTCCCGAATGTTCCCTTTTTGCCTCAGTGGAAAGCAATTTTTTCTCTGGCAGCCCATGAGCCTTTTCAGACACCTGTTGGCTGTTTCCCAGTATCAAAAACAAGCTTGAAAGTGTTCAGCATTTCAGATAATTTCTAGGAAAGAGGACCAGGGGAAAGCAGCTATTTGGAGTGTACACTAAGCTATGAAGATAGCAAAATCCAAACAGTTCAGGGGATTGCGAGGAACGGCACATGTTGGGAAAACAAAGAAACAGTGGAAGTTTCTGAAGGTATTTTGAGGGGAAGGGGAGTATTTCTTTAAAAGTACTTCTTTGCAGAGCACCTTAGGCAAATAAAGAGCTGAGATTTACCTTCAATCTCAGTGAAATTGAAGATAAACTTAATTTAATTCCACTTTTGTGATGGGTTAGGAGCATGTAGACAGTTAATGGCCAAATAATTACATGATAATTGTAGGATACTGAATGTGAAACTTGGCTGCCTTCCTTTTTGACTTTTACTTATCTTAATCTGTTTTATGCTTACCTGAAATATTTTATTTACCTGAGGGACACTACGAAAACCTTCTGAAATGCTATTTTTTTATATTTAGTGAAGTACAGCCAAGTATGAATATATAGTCAATAATTGTGGGAAATTATTTTGTTTGACATACAGAAACAAATGTCAGAAATATTCTCACATTGGGTTTATCATCAGTTATTTCTCTTAATACATTACATGGACTTGGAAAATAAGCAAAAAAGGGGTACAGGTTGGCAAATTATATACAAATTTGCTTTGGACTGTCAGTTTAAACATCATTGAGGAACATTTAGAAAGACAGTTAAAAGTAACAGTGACATAATTAACTGATCTAGATAAATGTTGGAATGAGATGACCTTAAAGGTCCTTTCCAGCCCAATCCATTCTGTGATTCCATATTTCTGTTGGAAACACAACATCAAATTATATTTACATTTCCCTTATGGGAACCAAAGAATATGGGAGAAGGTGGGTGTTTGCTTTAGTTTCCATGTTTGAGGTGCCTTGGGAAGCACCTTACAGCTCCCTGGCTGCCTGTAAAACTCCCATTACACAGATTTTGTGATGATGTAACTAAATGGGAATGAACACATCTTTGTGAAGAGCAAAGACTGGCACTTCATGTACTTGACTTCTTTGAGCTGCAAAATAAATTCTGGCTGTTATTTGGAACATCTTTTAAGGATTACAACACATTATTCTTTAATGAAACAGAAAGGTGGCTAAGCTCTCAAGAATGCAGCTCTGGGATCCTAAAAATGTGGATCCATAATTATTTCAGAGTTTGCAGCTTGGATGAAATTGGCTTGTTTGATGCTGGCACTGGAGTTTCAGGCAGAAACTTCAGATTGGTGAAATCCAACTAATTAATTGAGTTACCCAATGCTGTAACTCCTCTTTGGTATATATATTTTTTTGTAAACTCAATACTTTTTGAAGATAAAGGTGAAGTCTTCAGCCATCTCTCCTGGATAAACTGAGCTGCTTGCTTCATTCTGTGCCTATTGCTTACGGGATTTTTGTTTGTTTAAAAAGACATTTAAAACAGTGACTACGAGGTGGGGGTGAATTTTTGGAGGTAGTTTTGGGGCAAGGGGGGAGGATCTTGTTGTTTTTCTGGAGTCTTTTAGGCCTTGCACAGCTGGGTGCCATGTGAGAGGCTGGAGGCACAGAGGGGTTGGGATGTGCAGCTCTTTGTCCGGGCTGGCACAGCCCACCTGGGAGAACACAGCAGGTCAAGTTACCAGCCAAGGGCTCTCCTGGGGATCCTTCCACTCTCATTTCTGTTTATGGAATGAAATCAGGGAGCAGGGGTCTGCTGCAGCACTCTGCTGGGGGATTCCAGAAGGAATTGTCTTCCAGGGGAAAGGCTGGTGCTCCTGCCAGGGCAGCACTGCCCAGCTCTGATGGGTCACTGTTGAGAATTTGGGGTTGCTTTGTTTGTGTAGCCAGAGCACTTCTTTTTAGGCAGCTGGCTGGAAATGGAGATGAAGGCAGTCTTAATTCACTTTTAATAAAAGATCAATGGCTTTATTGTGAAAAAATAGAATACAGATGTAAAATGTACCTGATAAAAGAATTAAATGTGAGTTTAACCTTCCTGTTTTGTTTTTTCAGTGCTACTGGTGCTCGACCTTCATTTTTGAGACTATTGTCTTTCTTGGTAGTTTTACATTTTAAGTTTTACTTAGACTACAAAAACAAACTCTGCTGGTGTTTTTTCATCTCAAGTGCTTACCAAATCCCTCAGATTTTGCAAAATATTTAAAAAGTAATCTCCAGACTAAAGTCTCATTAAGGCCTTTGCCCTTCCTGTGGAACAAAAGTTCAGAGAAGTTCTGGCTGATTGTTATTGGAAAACTGTAAAACAAAAACCATCGTGTGAAGTATTAATTCAGGCTTGGCAGTCTCTCTGTAAAATTAATTTCCAGAAGCTTCCAATTAAAATGCAGTATGTCTAATTGTATAAGGGAAAGCACCTTGAAGGCTCTGTCTTTTATATTACATAGGAGGAAAAATGCCACAAACATTAGTGACAATAAGACATCTTGCAGGTATTTTTTATTAAAAAAACAGTCAGATTTATGTTGGAATGAGTTGACTTGGTAGAAGGAACCATGTGCTCAGTAATTTCTTAGTCATACTAATTTTCAGTATTGCTTTTTCGTCAAGCCATTTGATAGATTAGTCAGATATTTGTCTTTTTGTATGTTTATCTAATCTTTTTGTATCTTTAATCCAATTTATATCTTTAATCTACTTTGTACCATTGTTATGCATTGGGTTGTTATGCTCCTTGAACAATGCAATTGAAATAGTTTTCCCCCGTGGCTCTTTCCCCTGTTTCAAAGAAGGAAAAGCAAAATTGGGAAAAGGGCAGGTTAAACAGGATGGTTAAAAGTATGGAATAGCTTTAAAGAATTTGTAAAGAATTTAATTCCCTTCAATCTGATGGAGATATCACAGAATGGTTTGGGTTGGAAAAGACCTTGGACATCATCCAGTCCCATCCCATGCCATGGGCAGGGACACCTTCCACTAGACCAGCGTTTTTTTACTTCCAAAAACATCTAAATAAAGGAAATTTTGTGTCTTGGATATTTCTTGGCGAAATGTAGATGCAGAGAGAGAAATATGTGCAGTTGTTTTATATTGACAGAGTTCATTTCATCAGCAGGTGGTATTGGGTTTGAGAAGCTGAAACCTGAGACAAGTGCTCTGGGATGGTCTGTAAAATGATACTTTTTGTTGAAAGTCTTGTAGTTTAATATTCCCAAGATGGTTTGGACAACTTAAACAGTTCTACTGTGTAAGAGCTTGTATGTGATGAGATAAAAGAAAGCAAAATGTTTTCAGTTGTGAACTCTTACCGTAGACAGAACCACTTCTGAAATGAATGCTGATTTAATCTGAAGCCAAAGAGAAATTATTTTCAAAATCAGTTCTGCAAATCTGATGAAGTTCTACTGTGATAAATCCCTCTGCAGCACTTCCTTTTAGGAGATCCCCTTTCTATTTTGGATTTATGTTGGGTGTATACTGCAAATCAATATTAAGAATAAGAAGGAATATAAATTGAATGCTCAGAGGCAATTTATTTAGATGATGTAATCATTTTAGAATGAGTAATGAAATCTGAACAGTTTTCTTGAAGCACAGATGCTCATGGACATGAGGCAGACTCTGTGTGGGTTCTCAGGTTTAGGTGTTTTTTGCAGTTCAGGAATAAAGGGAGGGAGGAAAAAGGTAGGAGGTGGATTTGTAGTGGTTTGTTTTCAAATAAATAAATATATTGGTTTTAAATAAAGTAAATATGAGTGTTTAAGTATTCTGAAGGAAGTAAGTAAATTGAGAGTAAATGCTTATGGAAAGGGTGGGGGGAGGCAAAAGCCCTTAGAAATAATTTAATTTTATTTAATTAAATCCTGTGGGTTCCCTTTTTAATCCTCTCAGTATAGACACAGTGCAGGTGCTGTTCCTTGGGGACTCACCTGGGTACATCCTGTGTTCCCCCTTCCCCTGTGGGATGACTCATGGGATGTGGGTTTGACCAAAAGTAAATCAAACATCTTTACAGGAGAACCATCTTCCTTCTGGTGTGTTTGGAAACACCTCTGGGAAGGGAGGATATCAAAGGGAATCAAGGGCTTCTTTCTTTTTGGCCTCTGATTCCACTGAGTGTCCTGGGTCAGTGGTGTGTCATCCCCACAGCCTCCTGTGCCTTCGGGAAGGCTTCTGTTTATTAACAAACTATTTATTTACAAGCTCCTAAATTTTGGAGTAAGAAAACATCTAAAGGAAGTCACCTCAGAACTATTTTTTCCCTTTCCTCTCCAAATTACGGTATTTTGATGCCCAAAATAACTATTGAATCTACAGTGATGGGTTGGATAATCAATTTTTCCTGTTACTGTGCTGCTCAGTGCTAAAGAAGGTTTTTATAAATTATAACCAGACCACTAATGCTGCAATGCAGTTAATTTTATACATCTCATTTCATGATAGACTGTAATGTTACAGAAGTGGGAAGTTTAGAATAGGGCTGGATAGTGATTTTCATGTGTGGGATTCACAAATGTGGTAAATTTCAAAAAGTAGGAACAGGATCTTCTAGGGAAACTGAGTGCCTGGGCTGTCTTTTCTTAGTCATGAGTTTAACTCATGCCACTAGGAAAGATTAATTTACCACTTGTATTTTCTGTGTTTAAGCAACAGCTCTGAAAGACAGTTCCTTGGCTATTTCTGCCTTCTTGGCCATTCGAGAAAATGTCTTTAAATCAACAAGTAATTATGTTCTAATTTTTTTCAAATATGACTGAAAAGGCATATTTTTTCCCCAAGTCCTTAAACTGTTTCATCTGAGTGATGATGATTAAAAGTTCTTTAAGCACTACCTTCACATAGCTTTCAACTATTTCTGTTTAGAGAGCATAACATTTCAAAGTGGTTTATTTAAAAATGTCACTTCCATTCTCTGGCTTTTCTGAGGATTTTCTGGGGCCTTGAGGTTTAAGTTTCTGAGTGGAATTGGAGGAATATTGTTTTAATTTAATATAAAAATTTGCCTTTAATTTAAAAAATACCAACAAAACCAACAGTAGTAGGAGTTACAAGTCAATCCTGGATGTTTTTCAAATGAGATAATCAGTCATACGGACCTTTTCAGAAATCCACCTCAGGTATTTGACAAGGCTCAGCATGAAGCTTGGGTATTTTTTATCATTTTTGCATGGACACTGATGACATTTTATCAGAGATAATTCTTGTATTTTCTACTCAACAATTTGCTGTTGGTGGGGAATATTTTAAAAAAGTTAATTTCNTTATCAGAGATAATTCTTGTATTTGCTGTTGGTGGGGGGTATTTTTTAAAAAGTCAGTTTTTCTTTAAATACCATGAAGAGTTGAACAGTAAGAGTACAAAAAGAATTGGGATTTCTGGTGGTTCTGATTCTCCAGAACTGGGTGTTACTGCCTAAGGGTGGCCCTGAGGGAATGTCTTCACCTCCAGTCACAGGAATTTTGTGCTGTCCCTTCCCAAACCTTGCTCAGCCTCATGGAAGGCTTCTTGGCCTTTTTTCACAGCAGATAAATCAACTTCATCTCAAGATGATAATCTTAATTATCCACTTAATGTAATTGATGTGAAGAACTCTTAATGGCATCAACTGCAGGGTGACTTCTGATAGTGCCCAGTCTTTTAATTTTTAATTTGTGTCCTTAAAACTTTTTCATTCTCTTTACCGTATGGCTGTTTTTCAAGCTGAGATGTGTAACAAATTTGCAAGGTAAAAATTAATTTGCTGTTGCCACCATATGGCTCTGGATGTTGAGAGTGTATGGGTTGCATGAGTAATGGCTCAAAAGATAGAATTTTGACTTAAGTTACAGGCCGCTGAATAATCTTATTTTAAATCAAATGAAGATCTGATTAGGGGAGGTTATTATTGCTGAGGTGGTGATTTTCTGTGGAGCTGGAGGGAAAAATAATTAAGGCTGTTTAGTTTCTGGGAATGTCTGCAAAGAGTATCTTCTTAATAAATCAACCGAAAAATAGTAGAATTTCACTAATCATTACCTGTAAGCTAATCCAGGAAAAGCTCCATGAATTAAAGTGTTACTATTTAAGTAGCAATGAACGAAATGCTCCATCACTAATGTAATAAAAATAACCTCCTGCTTACTGTTCAGTGGGGTTTTTCTATTAGATTTTTTTTTTTTTTTCTTTTTGGTCTCCATTCTTTGCTAGAATTACCAACACTCGAGATGAGCTGCTTTTGGAGGTGCTGAGTTTTTTAGTGCTGGCCCCAGCTCAGCAGAACTCCTGAGGATAATTTAAATGCAGAGTTCCAGTAAGCAAAGCCAAAACTTTCCTAGTTCATCTTGGATATCGTGGAAGTGTGTTATGTTAATTTCACATTTTCATCACGTGCCAAGGTTGAGTTTGTGCTCCTGAGATGGTGCTGAAATGCCTAAAGCCTGTGATTTCACTGAGCACTCGTTTGGTGTAGATTAGATTAAAAACTATTCCTTGCTCTTTGGAAAATCAAGCTGTAGCCAGAGTTCTTGTGCAAGTGATATGACTGCTTCTCTTTTTGGTTTTTTTCCATGTTTTTCCCCTTTCTAGGGTCAGTACAGGCCCTCTGACCTGCTGTGCCCAGAGACCTACGTGTGGACACCCATTGAGCAATGCCTGCCCCTGCTCGAGCACAACAAATACTCCCGCTTCAACCAGGATGGAAAAGCAGGTGAGGCCACGAGGAGTGAAATATCCGTAATTTGTCTCTCTGTTTCCAATGTATCAGAATCATCTGCTGCTGGATGTAAAGGATGAAAAGTTTTCTTTCTCCTGTGAGTAACAATTGAGTGTGGCTGTGATATTATTCAGCTCAAGAGCATGTGACACTGTGGTCTGTTTCTAGACACCAAAACACAGATTTACCTTCTGAGTCTCAGTAGCCTTCAGCAGCTAAGTCTTTCTTTTTACATTTTTTTCTTTTTACTCTTTTTTACCTTTTTTTTTCCCTGTTTGATCCTTTTACTTTTTACTGTAGTTCAGTAGGATTCCCTAGGCAGTTAATTATTCAAAGGGCAAGATGTAGATAAATTAAAGGAATTTGAAAAGGTTGCTTAAGCAGGACTGTGAGGTTCTGGGAATGCTGTTGAGTTCCTTGCTTTTCCTCACCCTCTGCCTGTTGGTTGCTCAATAGGCACACTAATAATAATTATTATAAGAACTACAATAGCAAGATTCAAATAAATCCATTGTTGTTAGATTGGTGAGGGGAAATTGGAAAAAAAATTACAAAAGTAGGAGGAGGAAGGGAGTGATTTTGGAGGCCAGAGGTGTTTGGGATACTTTTTGTGTTCAGAAAGGAGAGAGTGCTGAGCTGGAGCCTGTGAAGGTGTTAACCCCCTGCAAGCAGAGGGGCAGCATCTTGTGGATGGTGTGAAATCCCTGTGGCATAGCAGGCTTTTGGAAACCACAAGAAACAAAGCCTTGCACTATTATCAGCACAGAATATCTCACTCCAGACCCTGCTGGAGCTGTGACTCGTGTCCTGTGGTTTAAGGAAATTAAAACACTGCTGCACGTTGAGATGCTCTGGGCCTGCTGGGAGCCCGTGGGCTCTGGGGGTTTGGGTTGCTGCTTGGAGGAAGCCATTTCTCACCACTGAAATCAGTTCCCTTCCTCATCCTTTACTCCCTCCAACAGTCACTAATACGAGTTTAATGAAGTTACAGTGAATTTTAGATGGAGCAATACAAATGGTGGGGTGCTTTATTCCTCTTGAATCAGCTTTCTGTAGCACTGTATGTAATTATGTTGGTGAAGTAGGGCCTGATTTATCAGGAGAGGGACTTTTCCAGCATTGAAACCAAGGACAATAAGCAGATCCAGTAAACACCTGGAGAAATGGTGTGATTTTCATTGCTGCCTGGGGCAGTGAAACAGTCACTGGCAATGGTCATCCTCTATTGCTGTCTGTAATGCCAGAAAATTTGGGAAATATTGTCTCATACTAATTGGTTCATAATTAGTGTGAGATATAATTCATATGTTTATCATTTCATTGAATTTTTGAATGTGTTTTTCCCTCCATAAAAAAAAATCATTAAAATTTATGTAATAAGTTTACCAATTGCAGGTTCAAGAGAGTGTGTTATATGCTTTGATCTTTCAAGCCTCTATAATATGGAAAGCATTTTTGAGTATTCTTACACATTACATTGCAGAGCTCCTAAATAAGATTTACTTTTACTTTTCTATATAAGAAAAAACAAAAAGATACTCATAAAAAGTGGTGCTTTTTTAAAGTATAAGAAAATATTAATTGATATAACTCATGCCTTTGAACAGATTCTTCATTTTTGTTGTCTGTTCACTTTGAAAAATTTAGAAGACCTGGCATCATCTAATAAATGAGAGAGATTTATGAAGATTCTGGTATTAATAACCAGTGGCCAGGCATTTATTTAGAACTTAGTAAGTGGTTTGTGAGGTGGTTCACTAATAGAGGATTTGGATACTGATGCAATCTGGAAATTGAGATAGTGCTGAACTTCATTTAACAGCCATTAGCTGTAAGTGCAGATGGAGATATGCTAAAGAAAGAAGAAGTTAATTAAAGGTTGCTCTGCAGTCAGTGACTTTGATAACACATCAAACTGATGAGCAGAAGTCAGTCACATGATAGCATTTGCTGAAATATTCCTGGGCACAGCCATTGACTTCCTCCCAAAACTGCTCCTCAGGGTTTTACTGTATTGGTGTCTTCCCTAACAGCTTTACCCATGAAACAAGAACAGTATGGAAAGAACTATAAATCATTTATTTGCTCTCCTGGCAATATTTTTGTCCTTCCACTTTCCATTTTCTAGACTAACTCAGTGTCATGTTTTCTCTCTTTCTAATATCTCCTGAGATTTTCAGTTTGTTGCTCCTGGGAGAAGTCTGTGAAAAATATCTTGGTGGAGTAAAAAAATCTACTTTTGGGATGGTAATTAAATTAGTGGGAACCTTCAAATCTTTCTTCCCATCAGTGCTGGACTGTGAAGACATATAAAAGCAACTTCAGATGAGGGCAGATAAAATCCCAGTCTGAGAGTGGTGGCTTCAAAGCCTTCATAGTTACAACTCTGTCGCATAATGGGGGCTGTACTTGGTGCCATCCATGGTGAACATGGGGCTGTTGGCCAGGTGAAAAAGCTTTATCCAAATTTTTAGGCATGGCCCACAGCAATCCCAGTGGTGGGAGCTGCTTCCCACCTTCCTGTGTCTGCTGATGCTGTGTGAGCAGAGCTTTGAGAGCTGCACTTCAAAAGGACTTCAGTGCTTTTTCTGTCTTAACCATTTCGTTTGCTGAAGTTGATGAATTGGCGAAGCTCGTACACATCTGTTCAACTTCCTGCAGATCTAATAATAGAGGGAAATCAAAATGGCATCGAATGGAATACATTAATGAAAATGAAAGTATTTTCTTCAGCACATTAAAAAAAAAAAATAGATTGCACATCACAAAGGCATAACAGAGGCTTCTCTGCCTTTGTGTGTTCTTGGAGACAAGGCTGCTGCAGAGGGTATGGTTAACACAAACCATGATGGATGCAGAAGGGTGGGATAAAGGGAGGGAGAGGCACTTCTGGGTTTCCTGGTCAATTACAGTCGTAGACTAAATTATAGTCTATTAATAGACTAAATAGTATTAGACTAAACTGACCTTTTTGTAAACATCACAGTGAAGGAGAGTTTCAAAAAGAGGGATCTAAGGAAGTTTCTTAGTTGTCTTTCAGACTTAATGGAGAAATCTTTTGCAGCGTGAGAGTTGTAGAAGAAATTAAGAATATGGAGACACAAAGCAGTTTCCTTCAAAACATGGATTTGTCTGGGATAGGATCCTATAGTGAGAGGTAGAAGTGAGATTGCTGCCTGCAGGTGCCAGGAATGAAGATGGAGTGAAGCAGAGTGAGGGAGGTTTTAGAAGTGAGGATCTCTGATGTGATCAGGGTGTGGGTAGCTGGCAGAGACATGGAGAGAAGATGGAAAGAATTTTGTAGTAGTTCACAGAGGTAGAACAACGAGAAGAAGGGCTTGACAAGAGCAAGAAACAAGTGATGGTAGGATTCAAACTTGAGCACGTTGGTAAGATATTGTAGAGGTGAATAAGAGAGTCTGTTATTTGGGTGCAAGATCTAAAGAGATTACAAAACCAAATGATTCAACAACCACCTTCCACTCCTTGCTGCGGACCAGACTTTGCATCTGCCACCTCTGCACAGCAGTAAAATCTCCTTTCTTCTTCCAGCAGAGTGGAAGTCCTTAGAAGAACTCAGGCTTTAGGCTGTTTGCAGCTGGTGTGAGCCAAAGTGACGATAGGCAGTGGAGTCCAGAGGAGAGGATTTGTCTGTTCTGTGCTTTCCAGTGATCAGGCTGTGGCTGCACAAAGGACAGATGTTGACATCCAAAAAGCCTTTGAAATTGCCTCATGTTCACATGCAAGCCTTAATTATCAGAATAAAACAAAACTTAAACCCAAACCAGCACTAAAATCAGTGCCTGAGCTCCCTTTCTTGGGAGAAAGTCCTGGAACATCACACAAAACTATGGAGAGGTCAGAAAATCCTCACTTCACACTCACAGGAATCACTCTATAGAAAACCCATTCCACGTAAAACCTCCCGAGTTCATAGCAGATCACTCATTTTTGAATTACTGAAGAAAATTACTTCACATTTCCAGTCTTTCTCTGTACTCATAACTTTTATTACATGTTTTTATCAGATTTTTAAAGCTTTTAGCTGAAAAAACTGTTTCTTTAGAAATACATCTTTCTATATATTCTTTCTATTCTGCTGCTCTCAGTAGGCTAGAGTAGTAAAATGCAAATAAAAATCCCATTATTTAACAATGTCTGAATCCTCTCAGTAGTGATTGCATTATGTATCTTAATGCTTCTTGCAAACAACTGAGTGTTATTAGTTCTAGTAAATAAAACTTAAATAAAACCAGAAATCTGCGGGCGGTTATGCAAGACTGTTTATTTTAAATATATGTTTTTGTGCATAATGCTTCCACTGGAAAAAGAATTTGTCACAACTGTTTCAATAGCTATAATTTCTTGTGTTGTGTTTTTAAAACATTTTCTGTACAATTTTTAGTGCACTTTGTTATCGAAGAGTATTTCAAACAGGATTTGTATTTATTGTGTATGTGAACACAAGTCAGCACAAGTTTTGTTGACTTTTTTTTTTTTCCTATCCAGTACAGGGACTGTTTAATTTTACAATATATTTAAAAATTTTAGTATATTAACGTGATACTGGTCTTGTTCCTTCTCTGAACAGCAAAGCCACGATCACATATTTGTGTCCTGAAAGTGAAGTGTGGTTGCCATTTGGTCACGTCTCAGGGTTCAGGTCCCTGGCAAAGGGCTGTATCCGTGTAGGATGGATGTGGGCAGAGGGATTAATGCAGAGACAGGAGATGTTAATGTTTATAAGGGTGGTGGGATGCAGATTAATGTTTACAAGGATAAATGCACTGAACTTCTCGAGATGATGAAAATGTGGTCGCAAAACTATCACAGATGGAAAACATTAAGCCAATTGTTTAGAACTCTGCAATCATCTGATTTGGGGGAAATTGCTGCTTTGCTCTAAAACAACTGCTGCTTATAATTTTTTTTTAAATAGTCTTGTGTATTTCAGAGAGTTGGGAAACAGTTTAAATATACTCTGAGAGATCACAAACTGTAACTTTCCACTATTATCACAGCTATAGGTAATAAATTTGAATTCTGTAACCAAGGAAAAGACAGACATCCCAGTTCTTTCTAGCAGTTTCTCTAGAGCAGACACATCTTACGAGTTTCTATCTGTTTCTAATTAAGTTAATGAACACTTAGAGCCAGCAGAATGCATCTTTCTAAATCCAGTGTGATCCTTGAGTGCACAAGATGTTTAAACAATGAAGATAATGCCAATAAGGTGTAGCCAGGCACATTTTTCTCTCACTTTTTGCTGTGTTTGGATTAAATTGAAATGACTGGCATGATTTAGCCTCATGTGCAGTGCTTCTCTAATACAAAGGAAATGTTATTCTCTTGATTTGTGGCTCTTAAGCAACTGCCACGGCATAAATTGGTGTGTGAGTTAGAAAATGCAAAGTTTAATAAATATTTGTGATTTTAAAGTTTGGATTTATTGATATTCTAAATATATCTGCTTTTAACATATATGTAGCAGACTCAACCAGTGCCCCCAGAGCAGCACAGTTGCCTAGGTGTGGGTCACAATTGACTTCTGGTGTGGGTCATGAAACCTTTGGCTTGGGCTGCAAAACTCTCAAAAATGTGTCTATCCAAGATGACCATCATAGAGACTGTGAAACAAATGGATGTATTTTGAAATTACTTTCTTTTTTTTGGAGGACTTTCCTTGAAAAATTAATGTATCTTGGCATATTTCACTTCTCTTTGCATTGAAAAGATGATTCTTAGGTGGGTTTATGCTCAAGATACTGTTGCACCTTTTGAACGTTGTGATATTAGATTTTCCAGCAGAATAATTCTGCCTTTTTTTTTTTCTTTCTTTTTTTGGGTGAAGATTCAGGGGAATATGGGGAAGGACAAGGACTGCCAAATAAATCCTGTAGAAATCATTTTCCACAGGCAGAAGGTGTTAGGAGCACAAGAGCAGGAATTAAAAGTTCAATAGTGTGGGACAAGTAGAGCGATTGTGCAGATTTATTTCGTGCTGAGGACAATGAGCGTGTGGGACTGGTTTCCAAATGTGATAAAAGTTAACAGCTGTAATTAGGCCCAGGCACAGAGCAGCCATGGAAGGGACACCACAGGCATGTGCTGAGCCACACTCCAGCATCCACCAGGGAAAACCTGTGCCAGGGTCAGACCTTCTGGAATGATCCTCATTCACTCCCTGCTCCGGTGACATCATCCCAGCCCCTCACGTGGAATGTAATTGGTTCCATGTTTTAATTAATTTAGCCAGCAAATTGACTGCTGTAATCTGATTTATTTAGCTGATAAGCTACTGCCAATTGCTTCAATTTTTCCTATTTCATGGAAATGTTTGCATTTGTAATTCTCAGTTTGACTCTCATCTCTGGTTTTTCTCCTCCTCACGTATCAGTCTTAATGAGGACTTTGCCTTTCTTTTTGAAAGATCCTCTCGCTGCTTTCTGCCACGTTCACTTCTATGCAGTTCAAATATTTTAATAAATGGTATTTAACTCTTTTGTTCCTTTAGATTTTTTTCCCTTGTTTTCTTCCCATTGTTTTGGAGCTCTAATGCCTTAAAGCATAATCTCTAATTTTTGTCATTTTGTCCTCTGGAAGAACGTCTAAAAGTAAAAAAGTTATCTTTGTCAGCTTGCCATTGATCAGATTATATTCCTTTGTTGTTGTTATTGTCATTGTATCTTGACTTTGGAGACACTGGATGCTCTTTCCAGATGGGAAGTGTTCAGTCCCATTTAACCAACATTTTCCCAGGTACTACTGGGGATTTTTTGCACTGCATTCCTGAAAAGCAAATTCTTGGAGGAATATCAATATCAGTCCTTGGTAGGACAAGAGGAAACAGCACCAGGTTGTACCAGGGGAGGTTTAGGCTGGATATTAGAAGAAGTTTCTACATGGAAAGGGTTGTCCAGCCATGGAACAGCTGCCCAGGGCAGTGTTGGAGTCACAGTCCCTGGAGGGTTTTAAAAGCTGTGTGGATGTGGCTCTTGGGGACATGGATTAGTGGCTTTGGCAGTGCTGGTTAATGGATGGACTTGATATTCTGAGAGGATTTTTCCAACCTGAATGATTCTGTGATTCTATGATTTCAATCTTGCCCTTCAGTAGGCATTTTCCAGTCACCTTTTTTCAGGATAACGTATTGAGCTAGGCTAGACTAATAGTATAATATGAGAGCTCCTCAAATAAACTGGGAATTTTTTGCATCCTGTTTTATGTGCATCTCCCTCAAGCGTGTCCAGTTGGATTTCAGTGCTGGGCGGCGCGGGCAGGGATTGTTTCCAGGTAAGGCAGGAGCCGTGAATCACAGCTGAGCCCCCGAGCTGCTGTGAGTTGCTGCATTGACAGGAAACGTTTTCCAGTGGCCCTGGTGATGTTTACCCCAGGAATAACGGGAATCCCAGCACAATGAGTTATTGTTTCTGTGGCACAGCGGGGTGAGCGTGTTCTGCCGCGCGATCCCGCTGCCGCTCCTGTGGAGCTCCACATCGTAAACCAGCTGTAGGAGTTCAGGCACAAAGCCCAGAAGTTTGGGTTGGGAGATGCCTTCAGGATCTCCCCTCGTTGGAACTCCCTGTCTTTGCCCATTTTAAGGATCCCTATACCTGTAAAAGTGTTAATTCCCCTGTTTTAAGGTTCATCGGTAACGTTTTGATAAAGGTGCATTTTTCCACTTACAAACATGTTCTTTTTGAACAGTGGTTTCAAAAGTTCCTATTTTTTCTTTTGCAAAGATTTGGCTGATTGGGAATATCCTGAGCGTTTTACTGTACTTCCTTTGTGACTTGTGCTTTCTGGTTTTAATTAAGAACTCTTTTCATTGAATTTTTGTGTGTTGTTGTTTATGCTTCATTTTAACTGTACTCTTATTTTGGTTTGAGTTAGTATTTTTTGTACCCCAAGGCATTTGGAGTCTTTAATATTCTTTAATGTGAGTCTAGTTTGAAAGAAGCAATATGAGAAAAAGCACATTTCAGCTCACTGTTTTATATAAATATGACTATTAATGGGTATTTATGGTTGGCCCTTTTGTTTTTGAGGATGACATCCTATATTTTGCTGGTGAACAAAAGAAATGATTCTTTAAATTGGGTAAGAAATTAGCTGAAATTCAAAGGTCAGAAAGATTTCGCTTCTGACTGTGGCGGAATAATTTTCGACTTCCAGTAATTAATATCTCCTATGTTTCAGCCATAGAATTTGAAAAGTTAATGTGTTTCTTCCTTTTGCAGTTTCTTTGTTTTAAAATCATTGATCATTAACTGTGACAAGGTCATGTAAACCAGATGTAGCTTTTTTTAAAAAAAATTTCAACAAGGCTGTAGTGTTTCTCATATAAATTAACATCACCACAGTGTAGCCAGCAAGGGATGGTGCTTCTTTTCATCATTTGTACACCTAGTTTGAAGGCTTGAGTATCATGAAACTTTTAATCACTCTGTAAATTGAATTTTTAATTTTTTTTTCCTCTGGATTTCCATAGTTTTTAAAGAGGAACAGAATGTTCCCATTTTTACAATCAAAGTGCTTCAAAATTGAAGATTAAAAACCACAAGCAACATGAAACAAAATCAAAGCCCCGGCACATCCATGGGCTGGAAATCCAGCAGCTGTCAAGTGTTTATCTTCATACTTTTTGTTCTGTGGATTTAATGCTTAGAGGTAAAAATAATCCATTTGAGATTCCATTTTTAAGCAAAATGGGATTTTAATTTATAGTGTGAGTTTCCTTCAGTGTCTGCTTTCAAAGTGAATCACAGGTTTCAGTTAATGACACAGGTTTAAATATTTTAAATTTTGAATTAGGGTTGGTTCTTTGCCTTTTCCTTTCTTTCTTTCACTGTTTTATCCTGCTATGATGGGGGGAGAAAAATCCAGATTCTCTATGTAGTATGGATGCAGAATTTCAAAGTGACGATGGCCAAATACTTTCACTATTCCAGGGGGTTGAAGAAGCATTTAAAGAAAATTAAACTTTTGATCAGAAACAGAATCATTTAGCAGGAGTACCACATTTCTTTTTGTGAGTTAGAAATGCCAGTCCTCAGTTGGGCTTCGTACTAATTCTGAGTCCATTCTGTACAGAAAATATAGGAAATATTTTCCTGTGTCTAATGTGGGTTGTTTTGGGAATTGGCAGTTGTCCTTTCTCCTTTTTAGAAAACCAGCTTGAGCCAACTCAGCCACCACCAAAAAGCTGATTTTGTAGTAGTTTTCTACAGAAACTTTGAGCCATCACCCTTTTTTTCAGCGTTGGGTTGACTCTCAGGCTCTTGCAGAGCTCACTCTCCACTCCAAGCCTCCCTTGTCCAGCTTTGCACGTGCTTACCCACCTTCCTGACCAGATGGAGCTGGTTTTCACTTCATCTTATATTAGGGAGTAATAATAAAGGTTAATGCTTGTGAAGAATAAAAAATTTTTGGATGTGGGCTTCCCCAAATAACGCTAGAAAAAATGCTAATCCACCCCTGAGCTGTAAGAAAAGGATCCTGACCATGAAATTCTGGATTTCTTTAAAAACCACACTGCTGTTCAGCTTTCTCTTGCTGAGAATAAAGAAAGTGAGATCACTCCTCCTTATTTCATGCTGGTATTTCAGCAGGAATGCTTATCAGCATTTGAAAATGATGTTTTGGCTTGGGAGGGGGCTTGTAGTTTTAGAGGGAAGTTGATTTGGGTTGTGCAAAGAAATCAGGACTGGACTGTACAGGAGCTTGTCGGGCTTCCTGCTCCTCACGTTCCTCCTCATCCCTGGAGTGTGGGAGCCTTTTTTTTGGGAGTGAGGGTGCCTTTGAGGACTTTTGGTGAAGGTGGATGTGTGAGCTGGGTCAGGAGCTCAGACCAGTGCCTGCCATGACACCCCATTGCACGGAGAGCCTTGGGATCACTCCTGCTCCTTGCTTTGTTTTCTGCTGGTACTTAGCAACATATCTGATAGGCTCTGTGTTTTCAGAAAGGAAATCCTCCATGTGTGGATTCCATTTAACAGTGCTATGGGGCTGGGAACAGAACATTTTAACACCTCTCTGCAGTCTTTATGGGGTCACAGTGGCAAGGTTGAGTTAGAAGTGAAATCTCTTCTATATTCAAATTTCAATAGGCAACTGCCGCATAAATAATTTGCTGCTTTAGGAGCGTAGGGGAGAAAAAAAAAGAAGTGACGAGAATTTTTCAGCAAGAATTTTAGCTCTGAGACTTACAGGATAATATTTCTATTTTCAGTTGGCAGCTGCAGTTGCCCAGTCTCCTGAAATTACAGCAACTTTCAATCTACATAATTGATTGCTCTGTATTTTGTGTATCTGCCATCCAGACTATATTGATAGATGTAACTGAATTAAGGGATGAAACCTTGTATATTTTTTATGTCAAATGGCACTGCCTCTTCTGTAGACTACTATAAATCAACAGCTCAGGAGGTGAAAAACGAGAAAGTGTGAGGAGGAAAAAATAAGCACTTTTAAAAAACTTTTTAGTGGTAACAGCGCTTTATTCAGTAATTACAGTGATGACTAGAATTGCCCTAATATATTGTTGCACTATCTGATCAGTCAGGGTCTTTCCAGAAAGGGAACTTATTAAATAGAATTTCTGTACTAAAGCTTGGAAATAGAAGGATTTTTTTTTTTTTCTTATTTTCAGTAAAGAACTTGTTTAAATAAAGCATTTGGTCTCATTTTGAATTGTGATTGCTGCTGTATCCCAGCATCAGCCACACAGGGAAGGCCTGTTAGAATTCAATTGGCATCATCTTGAATAGAAAGTAAAGTTTACCATGTGCCACTCAACAGAAAAAGATATTTAGTTTTTCTTATTGGGAGAGTCATTTCTTTGTTAAAGTGTGCCAGAGCCCAATCTGCTTTTATTTTCCATTAAATTATCTTAAATGTATTCTGCTTATAGTTAAATAGTGTTTAAAGGGAATGGTTTCCTGAATTCCCATGATGTTGCCTCCAGACCAGCAGCAACTGAAAGGTGGCTGAGTTTTGACTTTCAGATTTGTTATGATGGTGACACAAATTCCTATTTGCCATCTCTAAAAACTCAACTATGTACCTGAGATTATTTTACTTTATACTTAACATCTCACTAAAAGGTTTCTTTTACAGATGGAGTTCAAATTACTTACATTTAAGTACTTTTACAGAAGGTTATTTTTGTTACTAAAGCTTTGATTTTGAGGGGAGCCAGTGAAAGAACAGGTAATCATTGTAGAAATTTGGAATGTTATTTTTCACTGCAAGGAGGCAACGAGTAAAAGTGGAGGAAGGGCCCAAATGCTGAGCAGCAAGATCAGAGCTCAGCTGAGCCAGGAAAGCTGCAGTGAAACCAAAGGTACAGTAGCTTTAGTCTCTCAGAGAAATCAGATCTGGGGCCAGCATCACTGCAGGCCAGAAGATGAACTCACCCACAGCATCAGGCTCTGGGAGTATTTGAAATCAGTGAGGAGGGAACAGCTCTGAAGTGCTTTTGGCACGGAGCTGTGAGGGCTCAGCTTGGCCTGAATCCATCCCAGGGCACAGACTGGGAGTCAGTCTAGAGGTGCAGTAAATATAAACGTTCCAATTTAAGAAGTTAAAATAACTTTACACTTGTGTCACCTCCAGAAGCTAAACTTGCACATTTTTTCCTTGGTGAACTCTCAGGGAGGAGGAGGAGGATGTAACAGAAGAGGCAGAAGGACTGGTAGTAAAACCAACCTATTGGGATATCAGGGAGGTGTTGGCCACACATCAAAACCCTGATGGATTTCAAAGAGGGAGAGAAAGCCATAAAGTATTTTTGACTTGGTGTTTATCTAAAGCAATTGCCAACAATAATTAGTGGGGAGCACAATCTTAGCAAGTGCTACTCAGATTTTCATCCTTCAAACCGTGTTTTCCCAGTTAAGTCTTAAGAAACACATTGTGCTTTCATGTCGGGAATCAAAACACAGATAAAAGTAATGAAGTCATTCCAAACTTGGTAAAGCAGCCTTCATTAAATTTCACATACTAAATTCAGGCAATCAGCAGAAAAAAAGTTTAGAGGCCATTTCTGTGGATGAACAGGGGCAGGTCCTTCAGAATGTCTTGCACAGAGAAGAGTTTCATGGCCTCCTTTAAAACATAAAGAAGCATTAATTAAAAGCAGAAAGAAGGTCCAAAAGGAAGTGTTCACATAGTTCATGTCCCAAAATACTGGTATTCCAGTAAGCATCTCTGTTATTACTGGAATTTATATGGTTCTGTTCTCAAACTCATGGGTTGACTCTTGGTGACTTTTTCAACCTAAAGTTCAGAAAAGTCGAAGATTTCTTTTCCCGCTGTTTTGTAATAATTTTACTAATTTGTCCTGCAGTGGCCTCAGATGTGTGGCACGTTCTCTGAGGTTCTTTAAAGAGTTTTCTAGCACTGTAGTGCAAAATTCTCTGACACACAGCTGCCATATAACATTATGGTTCAGCAGTAGGAGCATCAATGGGATTCATAAAAATAAGGAAGTTTTAACTTGTTCAACGACACCTTATGTGTGTGATTCTGGATAAATTAAGTCACGAGGGGTCTGTTTGTGAAGGAAATAAGCTTTAACTGTGGTGTGTGTATCTTTGAAGAGGAATTGTGTTGGGAGTGCTTGCACTGCCCATCCTGTTGATCTCCAGAGCTCAGGGATCAGACTTAAGTGAGGACATGTAACCCCTAGAACGAAACTCAGAAACCAGAATAACTGAGGGAAAAACAGATTGGGGCTGGAGGGCCAGGGAGTTTCACCTGGGAAGATGGTTTATTACCTGGTGCTTATCTGAGGAAGCAGCCTGGAGGCTTCTTGCTGATTTTATTACATTTGTCCCAGCTGTTGTGGTGGGTTTTGCAAGGGGTTCTGTAATGACAACTCTCTCCTGGTCAGTTCTGTTTGACTCTTTCCCAGATACAGTTTGACTTTTGCCTCCAGGAGCACTAAATGAGTGTGAATTTTAAAATCCAGCAGTGGAGGTGTTTTCAGAAGTGCCATCCATCACCATGAGAAACGTGGGATGCACGATTTACCTTTCCACAGTTCCTTTGCAGGCTGGGTGTTGTTCCCAGCCACGATTCAGGAACACTGCAGCTCGGCTCAGCTTTCATCTGCAGATGACTTTCCTCACTTCATGCAGTTTCCATTAGGCACATTGAAGTTAGAGGCATAAATTAAGGTGATGTGGACACCGTAAATAACCAGGTTCTGTGTTCTCTGTTGCCCCTGCAGTGGATGAAGGTCGCCTGAAGGAGCTGGGCAGGGTGAGAGTGCTCCACAAGAGAACCGTGATGCCTTACAGCGTCTACAAGAAGAGGAGGAAGGGGCCCAGTGACGAGGCCAGCGTGCAGCAGTATGCCAGCCTGGTGGGACAGACCTGCTCGGAGAGAATGCTGCTGTTCAGGAGCTGAAAGCCCACGAGGTGGCATTTCCATGGCCCTCCATTTCATTGCACTGCCCCTGGGTGATCTGTACCATAGTCGTGTGCTGGTGTGCCCACTGAGACAGGCTGGAGCACAGGTGTGTAGCCAGGCTTGTGTCAATCAATACATGGTACTGTGTGTAAAGGCCAACAATCCAGTAAATCTTACAGTGCAGCAAGGCTTTAGCAATATAAGTTTAGAAAAACACGCTTGCAGTGTATTTTAATTAAGTAGTTCTAGCCTTTCTATGCATTATGAATAATTCTAAGTATCTAAGCAAAATGAAAAACAGGTGTCTTTTTTTTTTTTTTTTTTTTGTAGAGAAGAAGGTTGTCTAAATCTAGATTAAGAATCATTAAATTACAGATGTTTTCAAATAGCACCTTGGATATCTGTCGTTAAACATTGCTGTGAAATTTGTGCTCGCATTCGTATGCTCCTAAAACCTTGCAAGAGAACTGAAACGTGCTATTACTTTCCAGCATGATACAATTTTATTTCAGCAGTATGTTTTAAAAAAAAAAAAACCAGGAAGAAATTATTTTCACTGCACATTCTTCATTTGTTTAAAGCAGTCAGTCAGTGTCAGAGGTCCTAGTGAGTGCAGGAGTTCGTGGTAGGTTCTCAGTGGCAGGGGATGCAGTGCTTTGGAAAACCTTCCCCTTCAGAGAAGAAGCAGAACAGTTGCACTATAAATATACCAAAGATATGCAGCCAAGTGGCACAGTGGTTTTTGGTATAAGCCTTATCCTTTGTCTAACAAGAGTGGGTATTCCAATGCACATGGCTCATGTGAAATAGAGCCCGGGAGGTTTATCCTGCAGCTCGCAGTGCACATTTCACAACTATGCTAACAAAAACAGGACATAAGGTACCACTGCTGGGTTTTGTTGCTGGTGCTTTTTTTTCTGCAGAATTGTACAGGAAGACTTAAATACCATATTCCAGCTTTTTTTTACTGACTGTTTCGTTTCTGGTGCAGCAGCTCACGGGTTAACATCTTCAATAACATTTTAGTAAATACTTCTGTTGGAAACACAGGAAGTTGTGATCCTTTATGAAAGCACTTTATTATCTCATATATGAACGTTGTCTGTGTCCCTGTTAAGTCATATAAGTTGGAGGAATTTGGGGAAATAACACTGTTGTATAATTCAGTAATGTATTACAACGCTGTAACATTACCAGTGCGTTTGTGTTTCTTATCTTCCTGGATAACAGGGGCTGGTATTTACCTTGAATCAACTTGGAGTTTCCTGTTAGCCTTTGAACAAAGATTCTTATTCAAGGATATGTGGGTGGTTTTCCCCCAGAAAGGAAACAAATTCAGTTTTACCCTGGGAGGGTTACATCTCCTATCATTCATAGATTCATTGATTTAAGTTTAAACACTTGGCCAATATTATTAATCATTAGTTTCTATGTGGAGCAGACGTGAGAACTTGGGGAATCACGTGCAATGCAGATTTAACTTTTGTTTTTCCATATCTGTTTGATATGAAATTAGTGTATATAGCAATATTATTGACAGTACAGCTTCAACAGCAAATTTTAAAAAGTCATTTTATGTTTTATTAATTGGGCTGCGTAGTATTGATCTACTCCCAATCTGCAGCAGAAATGGTCGTTCACGTCAGCATCGTATCTGGTGTGTGTTTATCTGTTGCCTGGTACTGAGAAGTTTCTTTGCACTTCTGGTTTGTCCATGCCTTACCTCAGCCTCCTGCCATGGGGAGAACCACTGAATAATCCTCATGAAGATTATTGTGCAGAATTCCTTCCTTTCTGTGGAGAAAACACTTACACCGCTCCGTCAAACAGCGTAACGTTTTCTGCCTACACAGTGTGCTGAGGAGTGGTGATGCCCATATGGCTTGCAACCAAAATAAATGAGAAAACCTTTTTATGGGATATGAAATCAGTTAACAGGCACTGAGGAATTTCACCATGAATTGCAAAATCTTAAAGGTTATCAAAGCCATTTAATGACAGCCTCGCTGAGCTCCTGAGGAAGTTAAAGTTTCTGTTAAATTTCAAGGGAGCAGACTTAATGTCCCCACTGAGAGTTCCTGGAGAGCTCCCTCTCTTTGTGCCCGTATTTGTTACTGATATGCCTTGGATTAGACTTTTATCTGATGCTCTGTTTCTCTTGGGGGAGCTTTTAAGGGCTGCAGTTAAAGGAAAGTGAGAGAAGTATAAACCTGAAAACTGAGCACAGCTTGAAGCTGTCCTTAGGGTGAGCACTGGAGGTAAATGACCATTTCCTGTGAGTCTGAAATGGTGCTTTCCCTTTCTGACCTCCACTGGGGCTGCAGCACCACGGCACGCTGGGCTCCTGGCTCGTACTCAACTCAAATATGGATTTATATTAAAAAGCAAAACCAGGCGACACCGAGATTAACTCGAGAACTGAGTTCATCTCCTGTGGTTTGCTGAGATCTGACTCACTCTGGTGTTATTTTAGAAGGAAACTGGTGCAGGATTTTTGAGGGCTGATATCTCTACCCCTGTTTTTGGAAGGGGGACAGAGGCTGAGGATGAAATTCTGTAAATTTTGCCTGTGACTTTGTGGAGCTGAAAATTCACCACTATTGCAATATTATTTAATATATTCTCATTGACGATTATTGAATTTAGAGATATTTAACTTAGCACAAACTATTTTATAAAAGGGGGTTTTTTTGTGTGTGTGTAGCTGGTTTGTGAGAGTCCATCTCCAATGTAAGGTTGCCTTGTTCTGTCATCTGTTGATAAATGAGCATAAAACGGTGGTAAGAAAATGCAGAGTTGTGAGCAGTGCTGAAAAATGCCATTTTTTGTTCTCATTGGAAAGAAATGGGAAGCTTACACATGTCCAGCATCAACACGTGTCAGTAAACTCAAGAACCTGCATGTTGAGTTTGTAATTGCTTTTTAGCAGGCCTGTTTCACTTGCAAGTGTAGAAAATAAAGTTATTTCCGGTCTCTGTGAATTATTATAAGAAATAAGAGCTCTGAATGTGATTTCTGCATTAGTTTGTAGGAATTTCATTATCCTGGAGGTTGACCAAGTGTCCAGTGAACAGCAAAATCAAAGAATCCATCAAAGGGTAGCAGGGATTAGAAGGGGGACCTGCAAGTTTAAAATCACATTCAACACACATGACCTGTTTTGGAAATAAGTTTTAGTTCCAGCCAGCCAGATGAATGAAGAGATTGCATGAAATACAATTGATACTTCTTTTCTGAATACAATACAATAAAATAAAATAGAGACTTTTCACAAATGGACACTAGACAGGACCAGCTGTTTATTTGAGTTCAGCTTGGTTGAACAAAAACCTGTCTCTGAATTAAGGAGCCAAGCCAGCCACACAGAAATTTGGGTTGTGTGCATAAAGATAACCAAACATTGCATCATTTTCTGACTGAATTCCAGCTAATTCTGGATTCCTGAACAAGACTTTTCTCAAAGCCCAGCACCAGCATGGCTTGAAATGTTGGTGGGACTTTTTCTGTTCCCTTGCTCCTTGTCTACATCCATCAATTTTCTTTGAGGTTTTGTGAATTTCTTTGCCAGGTGATCACTCTGAAGCTCCAGCCTGATCAGCCACATGTTTCTGAATTCCTTCTCATCCTGCTTGTCCCAGATAATCCTCCAGACATGTATTGTGTGCTGTCCTGATCACTCTCCATCTCCACTCAAGCCTTAATGTCTCTTCTTGCTCCTTCTGTCCCGGCCCTGCTTCAGGAACAGTCTGCATTTGGAAGGGTGGAGGCAATTTTCAGGGCAGAAATCATCACTTTCCAGGGAATCATCAGCGTGTCCCAAAGCATTGTAGCCACATCTTGTACCAGTATATTTATAAAAGTTGCACCTTCACTCACACAGACTGTAAAATGCTGGATTACTTTTTTTGCCAAATGATTTGGGGTTTTTAAAGTCAGTCAAAGTGGTGGATTGTAGGAGCAGATGTAACTCATCCTAAATGTGGTCAGTGGGTTTCTAAATAAAAGTGTTCTAGAAATTAATCTCCTATATGCATTTTATAGTACATTTAATGCTCATCTCGTGAGAGCTTTGTTTTCTAGCAGCATTAAAATAAGAATGGAAATTAATTAAATTAACATAGAAACCTAAGTACAGCATGTATTAATCCTCTCTGTATTAATACAGAGCCATCTTAACTCTGAAAATGGCCTTGCTGCTCATCTCAGACAAGTAGCAGCTCAGAAGCTTTCTGGCTGTGTTCTTTCTGGTCATGTTTTACTGTTTTGATGTTTATTCATTTCCTTATTATAACTATTCCCATCAGATTTTTGTGCTTCCCATCAGTTATTTCCACTTCACTTTTGACACATAATACATGTGTCTGCCAAAAGTCCTGCTGAGAGATTGCTATCAGGACAAAAGAAAGTGTTGGAAAGTCTGTTAAGTAGCGAGAAGAGAGCAGAGTCCACAGGGACAGTCAGTCTGCAACCTTTGTGCTGCAGAAAAAGCAGGATTTATTTATAATTTAGTCCACTGCAGGCTTAAATAAATGTGTCAGATTTCATTCATTTCCCTTTGTCTGTGACATCTGATTGTCGTTGTCCAGGAGGAATCAATGGGGCATTGTAGAAAAGAAAAATAAATGAAGGGCAGCGCACTGCATTTGTGGCAGAAAGCTTGAGTTGAGGAATGAAATCACATTAATTCTGTTGGAATTCTCACTCCATGTCTGCACAGGAGCAGGAAAGTGGGAGGCTGGATGGGACTTTCAAAAAGTGTTTGTTGTTTCTCTCCTGTGTCCTCCAGGCTGGAGCAGGGCAGGGGCACATCCACCACCCTGAGAGGATCCCTCCCTGTGTGCATTCATCTCTAACAAAGCTCCTTGGTCTGATGCTGTGCAGTAAATACTGAAGTATTGGGAGTTTTTAATGCCCTCCATCTAATGTTCATCCTTTTGGTTGCAGGTGACCCTGCTTTGGTTGGTCCTGCCCGTGCTGGGCCATCACTGAGGCTCCTCCTGGCAGCACCACCAGATCTTTTTTGGGGATTGTTGCCAACTCAGCCTGCTGTGTTTTTTTTTTTCTAAACTAACAAATCCCAATTACCTTTCCAAAATTTGTGGGTTTAAGATAATTTATTGAGCTTTTTTAATTATTGTCCCACTGATCCACTTTTTTAGTGCATGCCCTAGTGCCAGCTGCTCCAGTAATCAAAGCAATAATTACTTCAGAGTTTTACACTGGCAAATAAATGTTACTTTTTCAAAATTATAATCACTCTTCGAACTGATTTTTCTGTTCAACACAGATCCCTCTTTGCTGTTTATTTACCACACTTCAGTAGAATATGGTGGAGATCCACCCCTCACTGTCCCAGCAAACGGAATTTTTCTCTCCTTAACTGCTCTGAACCTGCAGCCACCAGATGGCATTTCCAGCCTGTGCAGGTCGTTGTAGCATTAGTTATTTCTTGTCTGAGAATCCAAATTTTCTGAGTCTCTTCATCTCACTCTGAGTTTAATTTTTTACTCTGCTTTTAATTGGGGTCTAGCAGAAAAAAAAAAAATTGTCAGGTGGGGTTGACTAAGTTCAGTGGTGGTTTAGTTGAACAAAGCACAAATTTGTTAAAAATGAGGATTAAAAGCTGTTTCAAGACAAATAACTTAGATTTTCTAACACTGAATTTAGTAGATATGTTATCCTACCTGTAAATTACTGAAATCAGGATCCATAGGACAATTGCAGGGGGGTCAGCTGGCAGATTTACCTGTCCCCAAATACTTTTGGTGCTGCTCCTTTCCATGTTCCAACCAAACCATTCATAATGTCTGATGTGCATTGTTTGTCTGCTCTCTCCATATCCCTCTCTCATTCTTAAACTTATTTTGATACCAGGATTTCTTTCTCACCTGTGCAGGAGTAAAATGATGTCAAAATAAGGTTTCCAATAGTGAAATAAGAGGTCAGGAGACTGTAACACTTCATTGCCAAGGGCACAGCAACCCATTTGTTTTGTGGCTATATTTGTCTCTGCTGCTCAAGGTGAAAGCAAAGGCACATCAGCTGGAAAAGCAAGGTTCCCAATTATAAATTAATTATTATTTTTCGTACAAATACAGTATTTGCAGTGCCCAGAGACCTGGAGGAGGCCTGGCTGCAGCAGCTGCTGCGTGTGTCCTCAAACTGAGATTGTCCTCATCCCTGGAATTTTTGCAGTCCATGAAATCCCAGATGTATTGAACATTCTCCTTCCTAAGCTGGCTGTGGTTAAGGGAGTGAAAAAGTGCTTTTCCTGGGCAGGGACATCTGCAATGAGGCCAGGCTGCTCAAAGCCCCATCCAGGATCATTCCTGACACTTCTCACCTCAAATCAACCCAGGTGATCCTCTCAAACCTCCTGTGTTCAGGAAGTTTTCATCCCGAATTCATCCAGTTCAATGGGATGGAGATATTCCAGGAATCCAGTGCAGTATGATGAATCTGGAGCTTCTGCATCTTCTTTGTGTCAGATTTTAATACGTTAAATCTATGTTTTTCTTTCATTAACATCTCACTCAGAGTTTAATTAGTTTAATTCTTGCCTTGTATCGTAAAATAAAAATAGCCAGTATTTACACTGTAAATACTACAGTGTAAATATTAGGGGGAAAAGCAGAACTATTAAATAGAAAAAATAAGATTTGCTAAAATTAGAAATGGACATTCCTGAAAAGACAGAACTCTCCTAAAACCACCTCCAATCAATCCAAAGGAGTGAAGTTGCCAAAATACACCTCCCATATGCAGAGAGGAATGCACTTTGTGAGCCTGCAGATCCTGATGCTTTTAAACAGCTGCTTCTCCATCCACACTTCCTTTGTGTTTCTTTTTTTTTTGTTGTTGTGCCCTCAGTTTTACTGCTGCACATAGAAACATCTTTTAATTCTTCAAACTTCTTAGAAAGGGAGACATTTCTCTGTGACAGGAGCTCAGGAGCAGGTTTGGCCAAGCGCTGTGTGCTGTTCATCGTTGCCTTGCAGAGTGACCTGGGAGAGCAGGAACACGTTGACATTTACAGTGGATAATCTATTGATTCCTGGGACAAAAACAAAGGCAATCAGCAGGAGGGCTGTAATTGTTTCATTAAGCCCCATGAGCAGCACTCTGTGCATTGATCCAAAATGCCTGGGAGCTGCAGCTTCTCAATGTCATGACTCTCCCTCC
This sequence comes from Sinosuthora webbiana, assembly GCA_013397395.1. NCBI lineage: Eukaryota > Metazoa > Chordata > Aves > Passeriformes > Sylviidae > Sinosuthora > Sinosuthora webbiana. The sequence goes on along the minus strand of VXBN01015482.1, from coordinate 81,258 downwards.
CCACGGGCACCTTCTTTTTTCATTTGCTCGTTCTTGAAAGGGCTTCGAAGTCTCCCGACATCCCAGCGTCACCGAACTGCTCTCCCTGAGTGTCACCCTGTGCCAGGTAAGAGATTGAAATCCGGGCTGCTGCATGGGAGTGGCTTTCCTGTCCTTCTCTGTTTGTTGAGGCCTTTAGAAGTGACTCCACTTTTCTTAAAAGTGAGGTCAGGGACGTCAAACATGCTCATATCTGCCCTTCGCCGAGCTCCTCAGGAATGGGCTCCGCTGAGCATGTTCATTTTTTCTTACTCTGCATCAAGCAGAAGTGAAATTGTGGCTTTAAAAGCCAGCAATCCATCCTCATTAGAAGCCCTGCAGTCAGTGGTGATGTGTGGGAATAGCTGGGTATTTAATAAAAAGTTCAATTCTGACACTAATAGTTGGGTATTTAATAAGAAGTTTGACATACGAAGAAAGCGGTTCCCCAGTTCCAGCCAACATCTGGGATTCTTCCCAAAACCTCTCCGTACCAATGTTCATTATTGCATTTTATAGTAAGTAAAGTCAGGTTTACAATCTCCTGAACCTTCTGGTGGTACTAAAAATACAGCTAATAATTGTCTATACATCTTGTTTTTATTGGAAATAAAAATCCTCTGGATCGAGACGTAGCCACGTACTATAGCCAGACTGTAAACACTTGTCCTCCAAAAAAATGTTGAAGTTAGGGTGGAACATGGATTTATAAGCTCAATGGTTTGTCTTAATTTGTGTTACCTCTGACGTCACAGGCTCAGTAGAATAATCACATCTCTCATGATTTCACCCCTTTCTCTGAGGGTTTTCACCCGTGGCCTTGTCCCTTTTCCTGCTGCACACCTGCACTGGTCCCTTTGGTGTGTCAGGTCCATCAGGATCTCACTCTTGGCACACTGCTCAACAATTCCACCTATGGAAATGTCTGTGGAAAGATGGTATCTGGCCACGAGATCTGAGATTTCACAATGTTCTCACCGAGTTAATCCTCCTGTTTTTCAAGGACTGTGGCAGCAAGGAGGGCCGTAAATTACCTGCAGTATTGCTTTTGTTGTTGACCTGAGCTAAAAAAAATGGGAGGCTTTTGATGTGCCAACTGTTTACTTAGCTGCCTGCAGTTCTGTGCAAGTCTCCTGCTTTGGGTGATGAGGTTTTTCACAGCTGAGTGTGGTTGTGTTTGAAACAGAAAATGGTAAAATCCGGAGCTGTTAGAGTCGGTACAAACCTTCACCAAGTTTCTGATGACTCCGACGTTCGTAGCTTGGAATATTTTACACACATGTTCCAACTTTGCATTCGCAACGTTTGCTAAAACCAACAAGTCTGTAGCAGACACGAGAGCTACCATCAGGAAACTTGTTTGACAGTTTAAACAGGCAGCATCTGTGTTTCCTACATTTCATAGTACACAAAAAAGGACGAGGATTGCCCATAGCTCAATTAATTCAAGATGTTGTCACATGGTGGAACTCTGTTTTGGAGATGTTTTTTAAAAAAAAAATCTAATTGAAAAAAGGGATTTTGCCCTCGTATTTGGCTGAGTTTCATCAATATCACCTCCTCAGTGGAATAATGCTGAGAGCAGTTGGCTTGAATTTGGAGAATTACAATAAATTGGTGGCCATCAGGGCTGTCCTCCTGCTCTTCCAGCTACATCTCTGTTAGCAGTGAATTTGGGATTTTCAAATTTCAAAGCAGTGTAAGAGGTTTGAGCTGGGGGCCACTTAAGCTTCTTTTTTAAAAAGCCCTGAAACTGTCACCGTTACCAACAAAAGGAGCAGCTGCCTTGCAGAGCTTGGGCTCAGCAGTACACATAAACAGATGCTTAAGGCAAAGCCCACGAGGAATGTTTTGATGAGGTGGACTCCACCAGAGCCAGGACACCGCAGTGTGGTCCAGCCTTGCAGCAGAGGACATAAAACATTACAACATTTTGGTTATAATTAAAAGGGCCGCGTTCTGGCATCTGCTTCCAGATCTGTGTTGCTACGAAGGACTAACATAAAACAAAACTAACATGAAATCTGCTCTTCTGTGACAAAGTGCCTTCAACTGGCCTAAAAATTGGCTGGATGGGAGAAGTGGGAACAGTTCCCCAGGAGCTGCAATCGCGGATCAGGCTGCGATAGCGGCATTGAATGATACCTGAGCCCGTGATTTCATCTGTTGGCTGCAGGGAGGCTCTTTGCAGGGCAGGAGGTCATTCCATGTGTTGTGCCTGAGCCTCTGGCTCTTGCCTCTGGTGACAGGAGGCACTTCTGCCTACAGGAGCGGGTCCCACACGGGCTCAGCTGTGCCATGGCCAGTGCTGCTGCAGTGGGTGGTGAATGAGCCCACAAATAAAAATTAGCCCAGTGTTGTGCCGGTGTCTTTACTCAGAAATCCTTCCCCGCACATCTTCCTGCCTTTTTGAGCATGCAGCGAAAACCGTGCACATAATACTTGAAAATTTATGTGTTGACCTGAGCATTATCTCTGGGGAGGACTCCGTGGGTCAGTCAAAGTGAATTAAAACCAAATGTGTCTGTTTTTCATGTTTACCCTTTCCATAAACACAGCACATATGCAGTGTGCAGCTGCTATCCTGGAAGGTTTTCTTGCCCTGCTGTTTGGGGGATCTGTGCTTTAAGAGCACGTTCTATTGATGGTGCTCTAGAAGGGAGAAGTGATGCTGGACCACTTCACAAATCATTTATCAAAGTGGAGGAATTTCAAGTTAAGGTAAGATGAAGTCAGGGCTAAGACAGTCAGTACACAGAGCATTTCAGTAAATAAAAGTAACAGAAGTCAATGCCTTTCCCCTCTGCTTAGATCAACTCCAGACAAAACAAGATTGAAAGGTACAGAACATTTCCTTGGGGGAAGATTACCGTTTATTCTTATTGATTGGGGCTCTCAGGCTGTGACCTCAAGCACTCCTCACAGTTCCTGCTCCCTGCTTTGGTCCCTCCTCGCTGCTGGTGTTGGCTCTGACGAAGCAGCTTGGATTCCCCTTTGGCAGTGAAGGCTCCTCGGAGCTCTGGTGATGCTCCATTTTGCTGTGCTCAGGCCAAGCCTGACACCAGGAATGTGCTGAGCCACTTAATCCTTCAGATGCACCATTCCTTCTGAAAAAACGGGATGAAATTTAATCAGCCCCTCCAGGAACTCTGACATCCTCAGGCAAGGACATGGAGGGGCTGGAGCGTGTCCAGGGCAGGGAATGGAGCTGGGAAGGGTCTGGAGCCCCAGGAGGGGCTGAGGGAGCTGGGAAAGGGGCTGAGCCTGGAGAAAAGGAGGCTCAGGGGGGACCTTGTGGCTCTGCACAACTCCCTGACAGGAGGGGACAGCCGGGGGGGGCGGGCTCTGCTCCCAGGGAACAGGGACAGGAGGAGAGGGAACGGCCTCAGGCTGGGCCAGGGGAGGTTTCAATTGGATTTTAGGGAAAAACTCTTCACAGAAAGGGTTGTCCAGCTCTGGCACAGCTGCCCAGGGCAGTGATGGAATCCCCATTCCTGGAGGGATTTAGAAGCCCTGTGGATGTGGCACTTGGGGACGTGGGTTTGTGGTGGCCTTGGCAGTGCTGGGTTGCTGGATGGACTCGATGATCCAAGAGGGCTTTTCCAGCCTTAGGGATTCTATGATTCCATGAAGGGATTGTAAGTGCAAAGAACCACTGTGGGTGTGCAGGGTGGGGTGAAGCCCAGCAAGGAGCTGCTCTATCAAGGAAATGACAGATAAGGTGAAGCTCCAGGACAAATGGCAAAAGAATTTTTATCAATGAAAACCACAGTTGAGTGGAAATGCTTTGATAATGGGGGAGCTGGACCAGCTGACCTCTAAAAGTTCTCCCTTCCCACCTCAATTATTCTCCAGTTCTGTGGCTGAGATTCTGAGGTGGACTCTTCCTGTCCCATCCCTGGCTGTGGGCTGAGGGGGAGCACGTGGTGGGAGCCACCAGCCTGGGGGAAGAGCACGCAGTGAAACTCTTTCCTGGTTGAATGGCCTTGCAGAATGTCAACCAATTTCCCCAGCAGCCAGGACCTTTTGGACTCATTCTACATCCTTTTATTGCCGTTGCCATAGTGAAAGACACTAATTCACCTTTGTGGGGAAACTTAATAAAAATCAGTCCATGGATCATTAGAAATGCTTGTGGTGAATTTTAGAGACGGGCTTTTCACAATCTGCTAATCCACTGGCTGAAGAGTTGGTTATCCCATTCTCTTGTGTGGGATCTTTACAGGGCACAGAGTTGCTGTGCCGGCTTTGACTGCAGTTGTCTGGAAATAGGCAAAAAAAAAAAAGGCTCACAGCTACTGTGTGGTTTAATTTAAATGCCAAAATTACCTTGGGGGTGGCTGTTTGCTCTTCAGAGAATGGAGCTGCCTGGGAAACCCCTGCAAAGCACTGAGAACACTGAACCGGGCTGGCATTAATCAGAAATTGTCTGATTGAGTTAGGGGGGCTGTTCCACAGACACTGAGGGGGTGTTTGGGCTGTTGGGAGAGATAACAGCGTGGCAGATGGTGCAGAGCCAGACTTCAGGTGACACCCAGGGCCGGTCTACCTGGGGTACAAAGACAAAACACGCTCAGCTCCCCCTGCAAGAGCTGCTGTTGGTTTGGAGGTGTGTGTACAAAGCTTTGTTTTGCGGTGTTCTCTGGAAAGGCAGGAGGCAGGCGAGGGGCAGACACAAATCACTGTGAGCATTGGGATGTTTACCCAGAAGGGTTTTTCAGAAACATTCCCGTAGCCCCGGGTTTGCCCACAAACAGAACTTTTCTCACATCCAAACTCACCCAGCGGCTCCACCATCCTCAGCCAGGCTCGGATCGCTGCTCAGAGGCTTTTCCTGCCCCCCCAAAAGCCCAAACCGTGGCGGGGGATGCCCTTGGCACGGGGAGGCTGAGCCGCGGCCAGCCCCGGCCCTCGGCGGGGATCCCTGCATTGTGCCGGGGATGGATGGCGGGGATGGATTGTGCTCTCAATGGGATTATCCCGGGGAAGGGGCGAAAGGCTGTGGGAAAACCTGCCTGTGTCATATTTCCCCCCACCCCGCCCGTCGCCTGTCGCAGCCGAACGTCGCCACCCGCCCTACAATGGGGTTAAAAAAAAAAAAGTTAAGGGAGAGGAGACTGTCGTGGCAGCTCGATTTTTTTTTTTTTTTTTTTTTGAATTATGTATTCATGGATCTGCATAATAGCCTTTCAGATGGGGTATTGTTGTTCGAGGCACGATCTGGGAACTTTGGGAGGGGCGGCTCGCGGGGAGAGAGGGATGGAGAAAGCGCAGAGGGTGAAAAAACGTGGAAAACTTAAGACTTAATCAAAGGAGAGTGACAAATTGTATGAGATGAGATTTTTTTTTCCCCACTGCTCACACTGTGCCTACGGGACAAGTTTTCACTTGGAAATGCCGCCTGTTCTCCCAGCCTGATAACACTTGTGTTTTCTCTCTTGGATGAGCTCTGGGAGCCCAGAGAGGGAACGCAGCTGGGCTGTAAATGCAGATCCCTGCTCTGCTCTGCTCATCCCTGCTCGCCCGGGAACTTCTGGATTTTCCTGTCTCCAGCACAGGTGAGATGAGCACTGGGAGCTTCCCTGGTTTGCTTAATGCGAGCCTGCAGCCATCAGACATCCAGGAGAGGAAAAGATATTTGGAATATTCCTCATCCGATGGGAAGCAGCCAAGGGAGCAGAGTCATTGTCCAGTTTTAGGAGAGCCCCAATACAGAGCTCCCAGTGCAGCCTTAGCGACACAATCACCTTTTATCCACAGCTGGAAGAGGAGGGCAGTGATGGGCAGGAGCAGTGAGAGGAACCCTCTTTCCTGCTTCCTTAATGGACACGACACAACACTGTGCTCCAAACACATTTTCTTGTGAGCAGGAATGATTTTTTCCATTATTTACACCCCACCCCTCCCCAGTTATATAGGAAATATAACAGGAAAATATATTTTCTCCCCCGAAGAGTCCATTCCAAAATGCAAGACACTCTAATCATGCTGTTTATGCCTTAAGCTTTAGCTTTCATGTTTTCAGATTCTGTGCTGCCCAGGGGTGCAGTTCTGAGCCTCACATTCAGTGTCACTCAGCTCTCTTCACAGAGCAGGGACACAAAACAAATCCTTTTCCTGCTGAGGACCAAGGACAACTTTCAGGCCCAAAAGCACAAACAAGGGTGGCTGAAGGGAGGAACAAGAAGGATGGGACCTCACAACCTGCAGCTGTAATTGGACAATTAAACCCCAATATGCAAATGGACCAAAACTTATAAAAATGTAAGATCTCGTGACTGTTTGTCCATTTTGTGACCATTTTTAGTCCACCTTGGGTGTAGCCCTGGTCAGGCCCTGTCCTGCCCAAGGTGGATCCTGGAGGCCTTTCCATAAATCCCTGCTTTATTCTCTAGCTCTGTCCAGTCTCTGTTCCAGGTCAGCCTTCCCCAGGCATCACTGTAGTAGACCCTCCTCAAAGCCTTCAAGACCCTTGTTCAGTGTGCCAAATGTGCTCCTCGACTGGGAGAACACATCCCCTTTATTCCACAGCGCTGGAAAAGTGAAGAATTTCCTTTCTGCTCCAAGTAGATGTACAATCTGCAGGAATGTGCCCAAATAAACTCGCTGATTTGGCACGGCCAGCATAAAATTCATTAGTAAAACATACATTACAATGTCCCCAATCAGCTCGATGTGGCCTGTGCTGCTGCTGCTGAACAAACGTGCACATTGTCAGCTGTGACAGCCCCTGGAATTTGGCCCAAAGCTGCAGTGCCTTAAAGCACAGGGATTTTCCATAGCATCTATTTTTAGTAATTATATAGGGCCTGCTTAGAGTAATACCTGGACTCCTCTTGATGTTCAATGTATTTATTCTCCCTGTGAGGTCGGCAGGAATGAACACAAGCCAGTTCAGCCGTGCTGTGGCTCTTTTTTTCTGCTGAATAGCTGGAAACTGGGGAGGTTTGTGCCTCCTTACAGGGGAGGCCCAGCCACAAAGCACAACAAGCTCGAGGCCTTTTAATGCATTAGGTGCAATTAAAGATGTTTCCAGAAATGTCAGGTGGCCACCTGCTATTGGTAGGGTGTGGACAATATGTTTTTCTTGCTTCTCGTGTTTTTCTTGACATTCTGTATGTAAAATACCACATTTATGCAGATGTAAACACAGTCCATTTTACATGACAACGCTGTTTCCATTTCCCAGAACTTATGAGCCAAGGGAGGAGATGCACTTGCTTTAAGTCAGTTGTAAAGGGACATTTTGGGAGTGGATTGAAGGTGATTTCTTTTGTTGTTCTTTATTTTCTCCTGGAGAACTGGCTGTGCTGAGCTGTTTTCTCAGTGGGCCTTGCTCCCATCGTGTAGCTCCACTCCCTGAGAAGCTGCAGCTCACTCTGTGTCTTCTGACTCCTTCCTTCTGTGCCATCTGGGCTGGGTTTTCCTCTCCTGCCATCTTTTGGCCAGCCCTGGCTGGTTTTTGTGGGTTGGTACCTGTCCCCTGTGACTCATGTTCCAGCTGCCTCCCCTGTGCCATGGAGTGCAGGAACAGGCTCCATCCCAACAAACAGGTTTTTCCTGGGGCTGCGTTTTTCAAAGCTGCCCAGACTCGTCCTCCTGTCAGCTGTGGAGCCCTTTGCACATCCACTTTCTGCTTCTGACACGCCTGACCAGCAGGCAAATCCTCTGGCTCCCCTCAGGTTTGAGTGTCAGCTCTCTCAGCTACTGAGGCTGATGTAAAATCCCCTCAAATGACATCTGGGCTTGTTGAGCTGCTCCCTCCTCGTGCCTCTCGTGGCACTCAGTGAATTTTGGCCTGTTGCAGAGTTTTACTGTTCTATTGTTCAGTGAGGAGTGCTGTTGGGCTGCCTGGATCCTCCCTGAGATGTGCAGATATGGGATTAAGTGGCCAGCCCCTGGCTGTTTGCATGGGAGCCTCTCCCTGCTCTCCCAGCCTCTGGAAAAGGCTCCCTGAGCACATCCCTGTTTTCCTCCTCTGCTCCCACAGCCTTGGAGATCTGTCTCCTGTTTGCTTTGGCCGCATCCCACGTGTTTTCTTCGCTTGGGAGCAGCCTGTCTCTCCCTGCTGGTGCTTCCCCCTCCTTTCCTGGCCCCCGGCAGAGTCTGTGGCTGCCTTTGCTCTGCCCTGGAGCTGCTGTTCAGAGCTGTTCCCCTGGAGCTGCCGGTGCCAGTGAGCTCAGGGTGAGCCACCCCCAGGGTCTCTGTGTCTGCTCAGCTCTGCCCAGCAGAGTCTCCTCTCTCTCCAGTGCTGGTTTCACCATGAAATGATGGTCCAAGGGCTGGGAACCCCTCTGCTCTGGGAGAGCTGGGGGTGCTCACCTGGAGACCCTCCAAGGAGAGCTCAGAGCCCTTTCCAGGGCTTAAAGGGGCTCCAAGAGAGCTGGAGAGGGACTGGGGACAAGGGATGGAGTGATAGGACACAGGGAATTGCTTCAAACTCCCAGAAGGTTAGACGGGATTTTGGGAAGGAATTGTTCCCTGTGAGGGTGGGCAGGCCCTGGCACAGGGTGCCCAGAGAAGCTGTGGCTGCCCCTGGATCCCTGGAAGTTCCAAGGCCAGGTTGGACACTGGGGCTTGGAGCAGCCTGGGACAGTGGGAGGTGTCCCAGCCCATCTTGGAACTGGATGGGTTTTAAGATCCCTTTCAATCCAAACCATTTTGTGATTCATTCTATGAAATGGCTCTGACAATGGCTCTATGGAAAGGTCCTTCACCAGACCTTTCCTCCAGCTCTGGAGGAAAAAATTCCATTTTTGCTGGAATATGATGCTCATGCTCCATCTGTGTCCATCCCACAAACCTCCACCCCAGCTCCCACATTTTGCTCCCACTGGTGGCTGCTGGCACTCACTCCTGCTGTGTCACCCAGCTGCCACTGCAGTGCAGAGGCTTTGCTCTCAGCCTGGGACAGTTTCTCTTAAAAACGTCTTCTCTTGAAGACAGTTTGTTCCTGTGTCCTACAAATGCTCCCACCCCTGTCTGGCAAACTGTTTTGTCTTCCAAATTAAACAAAGAGCCCAGCGAGTTTTGCTCTGCAGTGCAAGTATACATCCCTTCCTTTTCTTCCTGATTTTTCTGTAGGATGTGTGAAAAGAGTGAAATCTCTGCAGCTTCTTTCTCTTTGAGATTGCAGAAGTCCCTGAACACTTTTATTAGGTGTTCTAGAGCTCATTAATCCTGGCAGTAGCACATCATCCGCTTCTTTTTTCTTTTCCCTCATGAGATAGAAAGAAATTTTACTTTCCTTTTCTCCCCTTTATTTCTCTCCTGGTAAGCTGTGAAGTCAGACTCCGTTCTTGCTTCCATTGCTTGCACAAGTGTTTTTACTCAGGAAACTCCAGTTCCTTGGCAGTCTGAGTCCACGTGGCTGAGTCCAAACTTGTTTTCTTTATGAGCTGCAATAGTTAGAGCCTTTGCTATCCTCGTGTGTCTGTGACCCCTCAGATGTGGGACAGATGTGAGAGGGAAGTCCACGTTCACTGACCATACACGCTGGCTCACAGGAGAACCAGGGCTCCAACACAACATCCAACCTCCTTGTGCCAGCAGGGGTTTGGGAACAAGCTCCATCATTCCAGTGGGATGTCCTGCTCCATCAGCCCCATGGGATGTCCTACTCCATCAATCCAGAGGGATGTCCTGCTCCATCATTCCAGTGGGATGTCCTCCTCCATCATTCCAGTGGGATGTCCTACTCCATCATTCCAGTGGGATGTCCTACTCCATCATTCCAGAGGGATGTCCTCCTCCATCAATCCAGTGGGATGTCCTGCCCCATCAGCCCCATGGGATGTCCTGCTCCATCAATCCAGAGGGATGTCCTACTCCATCATTCCAGAGGGATGTCCTACTACATCAATCCAGAGGGATGTCCTCCTCCATCAATCCAGTGGGATGTCTTGCTCCATCAGCCCCGTGGGATGTCCTGCTCCATCAATCCAGAGGGATGTCCTGCTCCAGCCAGTGTGACCACGAGCAGCAGCTGAGGATTTTGGCCACTCTGTGACCTCTGTGGCCAACTCCCCCATGGGTGATGCTCCAGCTCCCTCAAGGGCAGGGACTCTGCTTTACCAGAGGCTTGTGCAGCACCTTTGGGGGGACAGGCTCAGCTGTAGCCCTCAGGTGATGCTCTGAGTCAATAACTACAACACCTGCACCCAGGTAGAGCAGCCTAAGTGATGCCAGGGTCAATCCTCACTACTGATTCCCACTGGAGGTGTTAATGACAGATTATGAGGCATTGTGATCTTCAAAGACTGCTTTGAATGATTCTCCTCCATTTTCTATTCTATGGAGAGATCCCCTAATCCCCTGGAGATCCCAATCAGCGTGAACAAAGAGTTCCAGGTTTTCTGGAAAACCCTTAGGATTTACTGCTGTGAGATGATTACCATCCTTGAGGTAATTTTAAATTAAATGAAGGAAACCACAGCATCGAACTGCAGCATTTCCAAGTAATTTTGGTAATGGAATATCATGTCTAGATGTCTGTGACATGTTTGATTTCTTCTAGGCTGGGTTTCTAATTTTATTTAACCAGTGCATGAAGCCTTACAGTCAGAGGCCCGAGATGTGCACTTTTGGAAAATCATGAATACCTCCTTGGCAACACTTGAGAGGAAAAATTTAGGTAGGTTCTAGGGCATAGGCCAACAAGCCTGTCACTTTGGATGTAGAAAATGAGGTCACAAAGAATTATTTTTCTGCTGCTTTTAAACAGAATGATGGATAAAATGTTATGCAGAATAGCAAGTTGGTTTTGTAATCTGTGTTTCCTGTTTATTGACTATTGAACCGCTCCTAAATGATTTAAGGGAAGAAAGGAAATATGAAATTGGGAGTAATATTTTAATGGGAAAAATATGTAAAAATACTGGATTTGCAGTGATTTTTCTAGGCACTGTTCTCATGGACAAAGTGCTTTACTTGAATGTCATGGCACATACATGAAATTATTGAATGCTACATTTCTGGTATGCAATAGCATATGAATCAAGTAGTCTGATTGCATTGATTATAATTTAGTTTGTGCTGCCCCTGAACGACAGTCCTAACATAAATTTTGCATTGCAACTGCTTTGGAAAGTAGTACTTGATTGCCCTTGACCGAAAAAAACCCCTGAGTTGCATTGGAAAAGCAATGCTTCAAAGAAAGTGGTCCTTTCCCCAGGAGATCATAAAGAGTTTATTGTAGCAAAATGCAACCGTGGGATTTTATTCAAATTCAGAGGTCAGAAAAGCAAGAATATGTTGTCTTTGTGAAGCAAAGTTTTTTTTCACACAGTTGCACACTTGCATTTCTTCATGCTCCTGGGTCTGGTATGTAAGGAGTGCAGAGGCTTCTTAAGGCTCTGCTTTAAAATGGAATGTTGAGAGTTAATGTATAAACCCACTGGGATCCAGATAAACTCTGGGGATCTTCAATAATGGAGAAAATGAGGTGGACAGGAAAAGTAAACACTTGCTCCTATAAGAGTGCTAATGTACCTTTAAAAGCCCAAACTCTGCAATCCTTATAGAATTGAACAAATACTTTTTTTTTTTCTTTTTTTTCTTTTTTTTTTTTTCTCCCCTGCTAAGTGAATTGGCTCTTTCTATATAAGCAGCTTTGCTTGGTGTTGACTTAAAGCCACCTCAGGGGTTTGGCACCTGAGATTGTCCCCTTGGAGCTGCCCTGGGTTTCGATGGACACTCAAAGGGCAGATCTGCTCCAGGAGAGCAGGATGGGCTGGACATGTGTCCTCTGCCACCCCACAGCTCCATTTTCCTCATCCTCCACAGCTGTCCTGCCCCACAGTCACCAGATTAAAATGACCTTAATGAGTTCTCAACAGTTACCTGATTCCCAGAGGTGTTTTTTGTATTTGTTTTTTCCTCAGTTCCTGCCCCATGAGGATGCTTTCACTGCAGTGAGGTGATTGTCACAGCCTGGTTTTCTGTCCTGACTTGTAAACAGATTCGGGTGGCTTTTTTAAAGCAAACAATACAGATGGAGGCAGATTTTAAACAAACAAACAAACAAACAAAAAATGAAGTTAACAGGACACCTCATGAGTCATGCAGTGAGAACTGACTGTTAGAAAAATGTTTTAGGAAGGAGAGCTGCAACATCGAGTGTTTCATGGCAAATTCACTTAACTTAGTATGCCTGGGCAGCTGGGACTGTGTGGATCTGACTGTAAATCTGATCCTACACCGAGGCACGTTCACACTCATCCTCATGGCTCAGAGCAGGGTCTGGGAAAGCAGGCAGTGGTTGGAAATGAATGGGATTTGCACCTCAAAATCAGCCAGACACCTAAAATATATTTTGTTTTGCTTTCTCTGTCTTTTTTTTTTCAAATCAGGCCAAAATCAGGTCACCTCACCTGTCCAGTTTTTCCTTCCAAAGACTGTGCTTATCCTAAGCCTGAATTTGGCCTCTCTGTAGGCAGCATAATCCTGACTTTCACATTACAGCTTCCTACCCGAGCCCTGTGATGCCACATCACACACGGACTTGAAAAGTAACTTATAAGACCACGTTGTGGAAGCTGGCTAACAATCCCATGCATTTCCCTGCCCATATTCCCTGCCCCATTTCCCCCCACCAATTCCTCTTCTTTAATGTGGAATTTGGCCCTACATCTTCCTAAACAAAACTCCACCATTCTGTAAACCTCTCTCTGCGGTATTTCAGAAAGCATCAGGATTTGCTAACACTCCCCTAATCCTTTGTGTTCCAGCTTTTGAAGGTGGGAAGGATCACAGGTAGTTTGTTTTCTTCTTGGAAATGTTAATGTGACTGGACGCAAAAAAAAAAAAAAGCGAATTTTAGAGCGAACGTGTTTTTAATTTAATTGAAGCCATTGTTTCAGGGTATGTTCTTAACTGCTGCTTTAAAAGTAAGCCAAAACCTGCCAGAATGGCAACTGAATAATGCGTGCAGAGCAGAGAGGGAGAGAGCTGCTGGATCTAAATAATAGTTTAATCAGACCTGATGGCCACGCGGAACCGCCCGGGTTCCTCTCGGGACTTTTCATCTGGCGCAGCCACGTCCCCGAATCCCCGCAGATACAATATTTGCAAACTGAATCAGCAGCAACAGGGATTTTTTTTCTCATGACCTATTGTGCAGCTTTCCCCCCGAACGGGCTCTTGTCCCGTGGCATCTGCGGGCGGCTCCGGCGGCTGCAGAAAGCGCCGGGGGCTGCACTTCTGCCCCTCCGGATTTCACACCGGTGCCTACAAACGCCACCACACAGCCCCGCTTTCAACCCGCGCCGAATGGCTCCTTTTTCTCCTCTATTCACGGGGGATTTTAATTGCCCCGCACATCAAAAGCGGGATATCCCCCCAATTACCGTCCTCGGGATGCGTGCCAAGGGATCCAGGCACCCGCGGGAGAATGGAAGTGTCCAAACGAGAGCCAGAGGAGACAGGGGGGAAAAAAAGGGAACTGGCATGGACAAGCAGATGTTAAAGCACTTTTTTTTTTTTCCTCCTTTTTTTGCTTTTTTTTTTAGGTTTTTTTGGGTTTTTTTCTCTTCTGTGCACCTCCACCTGTGAACGTCTGCAGAATCTTCCCTGTCCTGGAGCACGGGAAAGGCAAATACTGACTCGGGGTTTGTGCCCTTCCATCCCCAGAAAAATGGGTGATCTTTAAGGCCCTTCCCAAGCAAACCGTTTTATGATGCTCTGCACAGCTAATGGTGCTTTTAGAAGGGTTTTATGCCAGGTGCTAGGTGCCCATTCCCTAAAAATACTGCTTCTCTCCACCTCCTGCAGCTTCGGCTCTTCGCCAGTAATAAAGAATTACTTGATGAACAAATCAGGTCAAATCCAAACCATGTAAAGAACTGGGATTTTGAGGAAAAAACTTTTGTGAAAAATTGCTTAGCTGAGTACAATTTTACAGACAAATAAACTTGATTTTTTTTTTTTTCATCTAAAGGCAGTAATGCTACCCACCCTGAAAATTCAAACTCTCAAAATTCTACCTTGTTTCTTCCTCTTCACCCCATTTTCTGCCTGGATTTCTTTTGTACTTTTTTTACACACCTACTGTAAGATGAAACTCTGTTTTGTTTGTTTCTGGTAAGGTTTTTCTACTGAAAAAAAAAAAAAGGTGACTGCATTCCTATAGTATGAGAAGCTCCCAGGGTGTTTGCAAAGACTTTTCCCTTCCAGCTTCGCTGCAATGGAGATCTCAGACAGAAATGCTGATTTAAAAAGTTTGGCATCTCGTGGAGGAGTCAGGAAACTTTTCAGGCTGATTATAGAGATATGTCTTCAAAGGAAATTAGGAATTCAGAGAAGACTTCACTGGGGCTGCACATCAAGGTGAAGAATGCATTTGAATTAGTAAATGATGAGGAAATTATTCAAACTCCCTAGAGGTCGCCTAGATAGGACAGTCTGGGGAGGGAAAAAAATGGCAGTGACTTGAAACCTTTCCAGAGAGACTTCCAGACATGAAAATTGACTTCTGCTCACATCCTGCATCCAAACCCTGTCCAGGATGCCTTGGAAGTGCTTTGCCTGGAGGATGCCACCGAATCCCCAGGGAAATGGCAAAGAGCAGGGGTAGCTGAGTAGATCCAAAAAGTGATAATTTGCATCATGGGATGGCTGGGGCTCCCCAAAATTTTAGGTCAGCCCAAGTAAATCTCAGTTTTGACTCTGCCCCTTTGATTTTATGATTCTTCTCACCCCAGCCTCGCTGTGCCACAACAGCTCTGAGCTGCAGCCTCTCTGAGCAACAGTTCCTGAGTTTCTTTTGGGTGTGTGGATTAAAAAAAAGCCTGTGCACAAGCTGCATCTTCAGGCTGCAATCCTGGAAGTCCTTAATCATGTTAAATGCATGAACAGTGTCCTTCAGGGAGATGCTGCTGCTTCTGTGCTGCAGGTTAAGCCCAGGCACAAAGATATTCAGCATTAGGGCTCCTGGCGATTTTCTTGTACACATATGCCAGTGTGGCAATTTCCAGTGGCTGTCTGTAAACTGAAAGATTAAAAGTGAAGAAAATGGGGAGAGGCAGAAGTGTTTTCAAGTTTCTCTCAGACGGAGGAAGGCACAGGGAGACAGGACTTTTGTCAGGGCTGTTTAAGCAGCTGGAAAAAATGCCATTTGTCAGAGATTTTCGATAGTCTAGTCTAGACAAGGCAAGTGCCTGCTTTCAAATCCTGACAAATTAATGTGTGCTGCAGCTTGGAAATATAATTCAGATCCTGACAGAGATTTCTGTTGCATCAGTGTAAGTACACACACATATGCAGTAGCTTATGCACCCACAGAGGGAAAATTCCATTTGTTTTACCTTGTGGATTTGTCCTCACGGTTTATAAGATGACTGTCAGTCACTAGGGCCACAAATGTAGCAGGATGTTTGCAGATTCCCAATTCAGGTTAGTGAAAAGCCTTTTTCCCCCCTTGGCACTAGCTGAAAACCCCCACTAGCTGTCATTCAGGGGTGAGCTGGGACAGTTCACTGGGCTGTGTGAACAGGCAAGTGCAGTGGAGATCATCTTCAAAAAGGTGATCAAAGTCAAATTTAAATAATCTTTCTGGTGTTTTTTTAGTATTTTTTTCCTTGCTACTTTTGCATGTTGGCTGCCCCTGCCCCTGTGTGATGGACACTCTTGATAAGGAGGGTGTGATGGACATTCTGATGCTGCAGAAGGTTCTACTTCACTGGGATACAACCCTGGCTGCCCAAACCCTCCAACCACCACATCCAACATTCATCAGATCATCAGCAACCAATGCCTGCACTAAAGAACCTGATCCCATTTGCCTCTGAGCATACGAATCCTCTGTTTATTGTCTCAGAAAAAAGACTTGCACTCTTTTATAGCTGTAATAAAGCACAGTTTCGTTGTCTGCAAGGGGTAATAGCCCTTCCTTCTACCTGTGGCTGAGAAGATTTGGATTTTCAGCTCCAGCATTCCCTGTGGCTGTCTCTCAAAGTGTTCTGAGCTGTTCCATTAAAAGCTCTTCCCCTGCTTTCCCTCAGATTTTCCCTGCTAAGGTTGCTCCTCTTTATTGGTCTTTGCACTTCCAGCATCTGGGAGCAGCGTACGGAGCAGATGTTCCTATAATTTATTTATATTTAGGGAAAGCCTGGTGTAGGTTGTGCAGGGCTGAATTCCCCTCTGGATGGCTGCTTCCCTGATGTGTCAGCACGGTGTTTTCAGAGCTTTAGTGTTTCCTGTAGTAAAGACTTGATTCACTGTTGTGTCATGCCATGAATCCCCTGGTAGCCCCTGGAATGGTATTTTTAGTTTCAAACAAGGGTTCTGATGCTCTGCAAGGCTCAGAAAACTTCTATTTCTCTTTCCCTAAACACCTCTTTATATCTTTGCCTTTTGGATCTTTTTCTGCTCGTGGGAGACCAAGGTCAATACTCTTCAAAATAAAATTGGATGGCATAATTACTGTTCCGGCTCAGTTAAGAGCTTGAATGTTTCCATATTAATGTCTGTCATTCTCTTCTTTTGAATGACAGTGCTCCTGACTGGGAGCTGCCAAGAACAGTTTGGACATTAAAGATGCATGAGTAAAAACACTGTATTTTGTCAAGCCAGTCCATTTGAATGTCTCAGAAATATGTGTTCATATCACATCAAAACTGCCAGCAATGGCAGGGCTTTTCCTTTGCAGAAAGGGGGCCTTGTAAATGGTTGTATTCATTGGAGTTAAAATTAGCTTTCTGTGGTGTTGACTTGCAGCCAGCTTTTCCCACAGGGCGATTTATTTAAGGAAAAAAATAAGCCTTAAAATAGTAATGTACATATGACATATTCTGTGAACTCGGGAGTCCATTTGGACTGAAGCTTTCTTTGTATTCCTTTCATCCACAGTGCCTTAAAGAAACAGCATGGCAGTCAACAAATGTCCCTTGAAAATGAACAGATAATGCAACATTTCCCTCCAATCTGAGCTCCTACAGGTGTCTTCTATGGGGCTATAGAGAAAAGGAATTAAATTCTTCCTTGAACCATTGCCTGGGAGAGTTTGCCCAGTACTTGGACCATGAAGGTGCCCTTTGCTCTCCCACTTACATTACTTGGATTTTAAAATTGAAACAGGATTCAGATGGAGGTCGCTGTATTTTTTTTTAAAAGAGAAAATAGTAAACTCTGTGAATTGACCAGAACTTTTGTGCATCACTAAGCAAGGGAGCTGGAATTTGTGTTGCACACTGTGGCATCCTGGCTTGGTCCTCTCCAGGGGCAGAAGTGCCATGTCCCCACGGAACTGTCTGCTTGGGTAACAGCGAGTTTTCTTCCTGCCTTTTGGCCAGGGTAAGAAATACATCTTGGCCTTTGTCCCAGGAAGGCATTATTCACTTCCCCCTCTCTCTTCTGCTCTCTCCTGGCACAGCTCCACGGTGCCCTGGAGTGTGGGCTCAGGAACATGGGGTCCTCCATAAGGAGTCAGTGTGAAACCTCTGATGGAAAACAAAGCTTCCCTGATTCAATTGAATATAGGAAGGGAGAGGTGGTGTTGACTTTCACAGGGAATTAGGATCCACTTACTGAGTCCTCTGCCCTCTGGTTTGCCAAGGGGTCCTTCATGCAGGTCACAGGTGGATGCTTATTTTGATTTCTCTTAGAAAGATCTTGTGGGTATTGATGGAAAAAGTGACTTATGGTTCAGGTGCTATTTTCATATGGATAATTTGTCCATCCTACTGAGCACTTTGAGGGGTTGAAACACCAATTCTTGTATCTCTTGGCAGTATCTGCTCAGTACAAAATTTATTATCTTCAAAAGCTCTCTACTCACTATCAGTCCCAGATGGTGTTGCTGTACCTGCAAAGCAATTACAAGTAAAAGGAGCCTCCACACATGCACATTTTGTTATTTGATTTTGTGGGGAGTAAAACGTATCAAATAAGGTTGGGTCTCAACTCTTGTTTTTTTTGGTTTCTGCTCACATCCTTGTCTGATTCCCTGCTACAGCAGGTTTCCCTGAGCAAAGTACAGCCAAGGTGGAGCCTTAAAGATGATCATAAATCAACCCAGATACAATAGCTCTGCTTCTGACACCTCCTGTAAGCCCCTTGTGAATTCCACTGGGTTAATTTGCAATGTACTCTAGCTTAAAAACCAAAATCCGCATTTGGAGGGCAAGGTTGCTCAAGAGTTATTCACAAAGACCAGTCACCCAGAAAGAAACACACATCAAAGGAAAACCTTTACACAGGACCTGTGTTAGTATCAATTATAAAGTGAATGCATGATGCTTTTTTTTTATCAAGGAAACTCCATGAAGTTTGTGAGGGCATGGGAAGGCAGTACAAGCGACTGCAGTGCCAAATCTCCTTCCAGGAATGGTCGTGATCATGAGGTTACCGTAATAGATGTCTCCTGACCTCTGGTCTCCCTTTGGCTCAGCAGAAATACCTTCAATTCTCGACCTCCCATCTCTTTATATTTTATTAGCATCCTATTAAAGGGAGCCAAGGAGTGTGAGACACAGCATGTTTTGTTTCTCAGCATGCAAACCCCGCCTTATCGAAGAGATTTGTGTTTATCTGGTAGACTACACCTAAATTCTGTTTGTTTTATGTCAGGCTTCAGTAGATCAAGAGCCTCTAAAGCCAAGTAGCCAAGGAGGAGCACAGATTGTGTGTATGAAGGTGTACAGAAGGAGTAGGATCAACAAATAGAGATGCAATGAGCGTCCCCTACGAAGCTATTGAAATCTGTGGTTGTTTTGTCCTGTCAGATTTTGCCTAGGCTTTGAAGGGTTTGCTCCAGAAAATGAACTTCTCGACTTCTCATTGAATTCAATTAATGGCAGTGAATAAATATGAATCCATAAATAAAGCCTTGTCCACTCCTTTATTTTTAAAGCTTTGTCTGTAGCAAGGTCTCTGCGTCTTGAGTAGAGAAAACCAACCACTCTGCCTCTTTTCTTTTCATTTTTTCCTGCAGGGTATGACAGCTAAACTAACATTTCTGCCTGCCAGCATCTCTTGGAGCGTGAAATGAGTCAAGGGCAAGAAAGAATAGCAGAAATTCTGAAAAGCAAGATTTTTAGGTGTGTAGAAAGACCTGTTTCTGTTTGCCTTTACTCAAGGCTCGTGGGGAGGGCTCTGAAAGCTCCCCCTTCCCTGTTTGCTTTGGCACGTTTAGCAGGAAGGTTGTGGAGCATCTCCCACCAGGCTCGGACTCCCTCTGGGCTGGGGGGCTTGGGGGAAGAAAATTTGGAGATGCTGAGGGTTAAGCTTGGATTTAGCCAGCTGGTTGACTTTTAACTTGTTATTTTTTTTCACGTATTGGTTGAAGAAAATGGGGTTTGATCAGCTCCTTGGGCCAGGGCTGGATGTCAGCCTGGCGGGGTGGGAGCAGCGCTGGAGCCTGCGTGGCGGCCGTGTCTCCTCTCCTGGCACTTCCAGCAGAGGCAGAAAAGCCTTTCCCTTGCACACACAACCCCCTGCCTCCCCGGTGCCAGTAAAAATAAGAGAAGTGCATGGCTTGAATAGCAGACCTCCCTCAAAATAACTCTGTGGTCGTGAGCTGAGGGCAGAAATCGTTCCTTCCCCGCAGCCCATGCGAGATAAATGGTTTGCGTGATTGCTTCTTTCCCCTTCCCCCGTTTTTAAAAGAGGGTTCGGGTTTTTGAGTGGTTTCCTTCAAGGAAGTGCATGAGAGCCATTAAATACATATTTCTCTTGGAAATACCACCAGAGCCTTCTTTCCCTTGCGCTACAGAAAAGAAGTATATTAAAGTATTTTCGCTGAGGGGAACTTCATCGCAGTGTTTTATTGGGTTGTTTTGCTCGGTCTTATCTCTATTCTTTGTCACTTTTAGATGAAGTGATTCCTCTGGCAACAAATAATTCCTCCTAATCACACGTCCCAGCCTGGGAATTTTCCTGATTTAGTCCACAACACACTTCAGCAGATGGAGGAACAGGGAAAACTGAGGAATGCCGAGGCGCTTTTGCTCACTCCCACTTTCTGGCACCCGAGATTAAAGCTCTTTTTCCCACCGCGAACCCCTGACCCCTTCGCTTTCTGGTAGCTCGGCATCCTCTAGATGGCCCTTAGGCACAGCTTACGTAGGATGTGTGCGGGGAGAGCAAGAATGGAGTTTCCCGCTGCGAAGGTCTTACGGATTCTGTGAAATCCCAGAGAGATTCGGGGAAATCTGCATTATAATGCAGTGTTTGGGGCAGGTCTGCGCGCCGAGCGGGCACACAAAAGGTAACGGAAACCAAATGTGTCAGGCATCGTCTTTCTAATCCAATGTGGGTCTGTTTAATCTCTTTCAAAAGATGTCTTAAGAGCTCCCAGTGTCTTCATTGAGCGCTGGGCTTTCACTGCTGCCCTTCTGGGGGCTGGGCTGTGCGGGGCGGGGGCTCTGAGTGCTGCACATCCCCCGGGCTGAGGCTTAATTAACACATAGAGACTTCAGCCTGGGCAGGAGGGCATGGCAGTGGGGCTGGAGGAAGAGCCTGTAATCCTATAAACTGCTCCTCGAACGGGCAGGAGGAGAGAACTGGGAATTCATGCTCTTTCCGTCTCGAACAGGAGGAATAGAAAAGCCCTGAGATGTAACTCAGGGCAGGAAAATGCCAGCTCGTTCCAGCTTCCAAACTCCTCCACCTGGATCCTCCTGTGCTCACACGGCTGTTCCATCTTTGCTCTCCTCCTGCAGAGCCCCCCGGCTCAGACCCCGAGTTCTAGACTCAAAGTCCAGTTCCTGCCTTCTCCCCATGCAAATGTCATTCTCCTAAGGCAGCTCTGGAAAGCTGAATGCTGTGGGAAAGTGGAGCAGTGCTCGGAATTGGTGGTGGTGGGGAATTCTGTGTTGAATATTAATAAAGTCTTATGGCCCCAAAAGCTGCAGCTCCACAGCTTCATGGAGTTTGTTGTGTTATCATGGAATCACAGGATGGTTTGGGTTGGAAAGAACCTTTTAAAGATCACCTTGTTTCGCCCCTGCCATGGGCAGGGAGACCTTCAACTATCCCAGGTTGCTCCAAGCCCCACCCAGCCTGGCCTTGGACATTTCCAGGGCTGGGGCAGGGATAAGCAATCTCATTTTCTTAAATGTTGTGTAATGTTGGAAGGAGGAGAAAAGTCTGGATTCTTTTAAGACTTAATGTGCCATTAACCACACAGTAAAGTAAGAGTAATATGCCAGGAAGAAAATGGTTTCATCGAGCAAGAAAATAATGGATGAGAAACGGAGAATTGGTACAGGCTGAGCTTTTATCAATATTGATCTTTGCCTGCTCATGTAGTTTCACAATAGCAACTTTTGGCTACTTTGAGCAGAATAAACCATGAAAGGAGAGCATCAACATAAGGACCACAGGGGCAGGTAATGAGAACATGAGTAAATCAAGCAGTCTTTCTTTTCTCAGTACTCATAGATCATTATTGCAAAGTTCTGAGTGAGCTTGGGAAGAAAATATGAATACTTAAAACGTTAAAAATCAGGAAACAGGACAGCACTCAGAGAAATGCACACATCCTGCACTGAGCTGTGTTCTGCACACAGAGCTGGCTGCACTGGTTGTGACTCAGGTGAGCTGTGAGTGTATAAAAATGCTGTTGGCTTTGCAAAGACACAAAAGAAAGGGAGAGGTAGGAGAAAAACGCAGAATCCCTTTCTTTTAATCCACCTTCCAATGTTTGGCTTAGCTACAGAGTAACGACGAAAGAACAATGTGTGCTTATGAACTGAGCACTAAAACTTGTATTTAAATGTCTGTGGAAAGAAGAAAAGCCTAACACCTGTGCAACCAGTCAAGCTCTCCCTGTCCTCATCGGCACTGGGATGGATCTTCAGATTTCCAAACTGCTGCTCGATAGGTTTGCAGCAGTCCCTGGGACAGATGAGCTGAGTTTTTCCAGGGTGTTCATCACCACCACCACCACCACTCCATGCACAGAAAGTGGAATTTCAGGTGGTCACAGTATGAAATGCTGGAAGGATTGCAGGGATGTCAGTCACCCTGTGGGCTTTGGTCTTCCAAAAACCCAGCTGGAGCCATAACTTAGCTTTTAAAGTGTTGCTTGGGGCGATGCTGTGGTGGTGGATACAGCAGGAATGCACAGCTGGAAGAGACTGAAGCTGTTCCTGTCTGAACCAGCTTGTCAATAAAGCCACAAATCAGTAGCTATTTACAGATTGACATCCTGGGGCAAATTCTGGATTTTGTTTTGTCAATGCCTTGGTACTGGTCTTCACCACTCGAGGGCAGAGGCCCCAGGGTTTCCTAGCAGGGTTTTTAATTACCTTAATATATTCTCAGTTGATGACAGGCAACTGCAGCACACAACATATTGCCCTTCTATAGCTCCTCTGGCATTTTCTGGTGGTATTGTGTGGTTGGAGCTGGTGGAAATGATTCAATTGCAGAACAAAATGTGAAAATACATTGAATATTTTTTTAAAAAATTCCAGACTTCCGTGAAAATGTAGCTATCTCTTCATTTATTTGTTTTTAAATAGCTCTTTCATGTGTTGGGACAAAGGGACATTGTATTAATCGTGAAGTGTGAAATGTTTTTCTTGTTTGCTTGGGACAACAACTGGGAATACATGGATTTGCCTATTCACACTTTATTGTTATGGCAACATTTTTTTTTCACAAAGTGTTTGAAAGCCAGTGCTATGAAAGGAATAAAGTTGGCTATAAAGCTGGAGGAGTTTCATGCTTTTGTTTTAAGCTTGTGTGTGTGAGCTTTGTCAAAACTGTGAGTCTTTCATCCGTGGTGTCTGCCTGATTCAAGGGTTCTTTTCTTGTTCAAATATCCTTTAGTAAAACCCATTTGACTGAAAGGCTGTGCAAACACGAGCTGGCTACGATAAGGGTTCTACATGAAATCTTTAACATGCTTTGTCAGCATGAGGTTTTTTCAGCTGTGGTGCCCTAGTAAATATTCCCCCCCCTCTCCCCAAACTAAGTTCATTTTCTTGAAGTGCATTTCTCATTTATAATTGCCGTAATTTCGTGATGGATTTATGACAATAAGCCTTTATGCCTTAGGTGAAATGTTAATCCACTCTGGATTAGAAAAATAGTGCATTACTTCAATAGTTACTTGAAAAACATTGCCCTAGTCAAGGCTGTGCTACTAAAACAAGCAGCACCAGAACAATCAGGCCCCAGCCATGCCTGAGATCTATTTTCTGTGTTTCTCTTTCCTAAATGAGCTGCCTGTCCAGCTTTCTTTAGCACCACTGAAAGGCATGGTAAGGAACTTCATTTTGTGACTTTGCTAGAGGAGGACACATTAATAACTCAATCAATGTCAAAATACATCAATTTTCTTTCAAATGTGGTTGTCACATGGGAGCACATCATAGCATGGGCAGGAGCTGAGGACAGGAAGGTTCATCTAAACTCTGTCCCAGCTCTCTAACATCCAAGAGAGTTTGTGAAAAAAAAAGCTGTTTGTTCTGTAATAAACTGTTCATATCATGCACCACACAAACTATTTTCTCTGTCTGGTTTGGTTCTGAAACGGGTTTGTAGGAGGAAAAAGGAGCAAAACTTCTCTTTGAGAAACTCTTGGTTTCACTGCTGTTCATTCCTGTGTTGCTGCCTTAAAGCCCGAGCTTTTCCAGCTCCTATTCATCCCCGCTCACCTTTGCTTTTCTTGGTAAAAGTCTACATTGGCACACAGCTCTTAGACAGGAAAAATGGAGACATTTTGCCACATGCCTCTGCTAAGCACAACTAATAACACTCTGGATATTTTCCACTCCGCCCAAGCTGCATAATTGTTCGCCGTATGAAATGAAGTTAATTCTGTGTAATGTTTTGATGAGTAATTTTAATCAGGGCTGTGAAGAAACTGCTCTCAGGTCTGGAAATGTAAGTGCTTCCTGTAGTAAACAAATCTTGTGGTTTTAGCATTTCACTTAATTTGGTTTTTCAGATGACAGAACACGTTCCTTCTCTTTCCCTATGGTCTCCAAGGCTTAGGAGCAATTTTGTAGCCCAAGTTAATTTGTTCCTCCCTTAAACCAGTTAAAGGGGAGAGAGAAAATGTAGTTCTCACCTTTTCCTTTGACAAGGAAAGTCTTGACCTTGACTTCTTGGCTTTCACCTGCCCTTCAAACAGCAAGAGTGTGATTCTGCTGTGATGGCCCCTGACAATGAGCAGCTTCTTTGCAGGGTGGCCACTGAACCAGTGTCCTGTTGGAAGAGCACTGGGGAAATGGGTGAGTGGGAGTGGATCTGACACATTTCAGCACATGGCAGTGACTGCAGGCACTTGGAGCCAAATGGATCCACCAAGGAAATCTCCTGACTTGTGGCAGGAGCTGCCAGGATGAACTTGGTCTGTGGGTCTTAAACAATCTTTATTGCATGTCTTAAGCTCCTGTGTGTTTTCAAGGCTCCTGAATACACAAGGTTGGCTCCAGTCTAACCTTTGAAAGCAGAAAGAAGCTGCAAAAGGAGTAGTAAAAATCCTTTTTTTTTTTTTGCATTGTTGTGCACAAGGAGTTGTCTGTATTTGGGATGGAAGAGCCTGATCTGATTCTTGGGTTGCCCCAGACAATCTGTGGCTGAAAATGCCAAGGTACTTAGTTGTCCAGAGCAAGTACAAAACAGAAACTCAAAACTGAAATTTTCAATTGCTATGTATGTTATCCACAGGCAAATTAAATATAGTGTAACTTTTGCAAAAATATATAAATGAAAATAAATCCCTAGGTTGTCTGGATGTTTATTTATTATAGCAATCTTACACTTTCAAACTCCCGTTCCCTGCAAGCTCCTGTGTGCTGCCAGGCAATGGGTCACTGTGGATATATTGTGTGTTTGTGTGAACACCCAACACTGGTCACAAAGGCAACTCTTGGGAGCAGATTTCCCGAGAAAATGGGAACGCTCGTGAGTCAGGAATTCACATTTTAAAAATGCCCTCCGATATTTCCATGTGATTCCTCGGTTTTATGAATTTTCCGTTAATAATCTTGTTTCCCCAGAATGTTTCCAGCAAGGAAGCACAAACAGGGAAGCCGTGGTCATTTTAATATATATGTAAATAGTGGTGTGATGCAGAGGATATTAACATTTAGCAGTGCTCTACCCTTTGCTATTGGTAAGCACCATTTCACACTGCAGTTGGAAGTTTAAAGTAATGGTCCCATGAGCTATCCTGTCTCCCTCTTTTATTAAATTCTTTGTCATGGATTTGTCCTTTGCCAAACACATCACCTGCTCTTTCAAAACTGAGAATCTCCAGATGTTAATTTTTTACTAAAGCAGATTCAATGTTCCCCCTGAAAAATACCATGGCAAACAAAAGATGCATGCTGTTACAGAAATGACAGGCTTCTTTTCTTGGCAGGTATTCAGCAGGCTGAGAGTGCAGGGAGTGCCTGCTGAAGTTCACGATTCCTGAAGTGCAAGAAATGTCTTTTAATTCCACACTGCAGCAGACAGGGGTGTGCAGCTTTCTCTGCTCTGCAGCATCTGTGGTGCAGGCTCTACCCTGATGAGGGTAGGAACCATCCTATCCCTCTCTACAGACAGTTCCAGAAAATATTGCATTAAATTTCCTCCAGCCTTGAGTGTATTTCAGCCTTCATTTGCTAAGAAAGCTTTAAAAGACTTCAGCTTAAAGCACTTCCCTGTAGCAGTCATTGTCCCCATTTGTGCAGCATCTACCACGTGGTGATGACCTGGCTGTTGCATCTCCCTCCATTTGGGAGGAAGAATCCCACTGCTCCTCTTTTACAGAGAAGACCTGAAAAGCAGAATTAAATGCCTTGTGCAGTGTCTCAATGGGGCAGGAATGAATTCTGAACTTTGGTCTTACCAGACCCTCACCACCATCATAATTCCTTTCCCTTGTTCCAAAGGTTTCTGCTAAATCAGTCCAAATGGGCAGCATCATCCTGAGAGTGTGCAGTGGCTTCTGCTTGGCCCAGGAAATGTTCCTGCCTGCTTGGGGAAGGTTTCCCAAAGGATTCCTGCCCAAGCAGTGCTGGTAGGGATTTACGTCACATCCAAAGCACTTGTCAAATGCTCACCGTGAGATTTTGGGATATGGAGATTGCAAAAAGAGTGATTGGTCTGAAAGGGAGCCCAAGGCATGAATGCTGCCAAGGTGAGTTCTGTGTACAACATGTATTTAGCAGAAGCGTAAAATATTGATTTTCTGTGGCCTGGATGATTTCACAAATCATTTTGGCACTATATTTTGTTCCCTAAGCTGTTTAAGGAGATACTGCATATCCATGTAAAAAACCTCATAGCTCAGCCTCTCTCTGTCCTTCACTGCAGAAGCACACCTGAGCTGTATCCACCTCCTCTCACAAGCATTGTCCAATACTGCCCTTCCCTGGGTGTTAACCTGATCTATTTGTTGCTCCTTGAAAGACTGGTTTCTTCATTCAGCCTGTGTCTTTTATCACCAGCTTTCTCCTTGGCTCTGTTGATAACACAGTTACAGCAAAACAGAGGATTTGATAATATTTTAATATATGGAGTTTTTAAACATTAAATATCTCAGCTTCCATTTGCTGCAGACAGAGCAGGTTTTGATTCTGGCTGCACTGAGGGGTTTTAGGTTTGGTGAACATTCGGGATGGACACGAACTGAACCCTTTTATCTTCTTTCCCTTTGTAAGTAACCTTCAGAGGCAGTCTGGCTGGAGGACGTAAGTCTGGCTGCTTCCTTTCTGTGCAGAGACACTGGATCAACACCTGTGACACACAGCTAGGGATGGATTCCACATCTTGCAGCACTCACTGCCCTGCAGACACGGGGACAGAACAGATTGTCGGCTTCTGCTGCAGCCATCCAATAACCCACCATCTGTTTTCCATTTTTAATTTAGACACAAGCAATAGACCTGAATCAAAACCCGTGGTTCCAGACCCCGTGGGGATTGCTAGCAATTCTTCTGAGTTTAATAATTAAATAAACAACAACAGCAAAAAAAAAGAAAAAAAAAAAAAGGTAAATGATTTAATCTCTCAGCAGAGATCCACGGAGCTGTGCACGTGCCTGCAGACTCATTACCTCATTCACTCCAGCCCCCACACTGTCAGGGCTCGTTCCTTGTCACATCTCAAGCCTCTACCAAAATTTCTGCAGGGCAGGGACTGTGTGTGTTTGCCTGGTCATGTATCTGTGGGAATAACGTCAGGTACTAATGGTATTTACAGCAAGTGTGAAAGGCGGTTTGGAAACCGGAGTTAATTTTGAAATTTGGCTCTTCAGTTCACCGTGAGTAACCAGGCAGAAAGAAGAGAGAAAGAAGAAACCTGTCATTAAATGTAATTAAAATTGGGATTTCAAATGAGAATCGTCATCCAAGTCATAATGGCTATCAAGGAAAAGGCCAGTGAAATCATCAGCCGTGGGCCAGCTCAGTGCCACCCCAGTGTGGCCACCAGGACACCTCCTTCGCTTTGGGCTACAAGCAAAGGTGATGTGACCATGTGGGCATGGCCCAGGCCCAGGGAGGGATGTGGCACAGGGCTTGGGCACAAAAGGAGGAGAGGCTGTGTTGGGCTGCAGCGTTGTCTTTGGAGCCTGGTTTGGGATAAATCCATCCTGCCAGGGAAGCAGTGACTCAGAGGGACCACTCCTCCTCCCCATTCCTGTCCTGACGTGGTTCTCCCCCCACAGCCTCAGTCATCACCTTCTCCTCTGCAGCTCTGATGATGCATTCCCAGCCTGCTGGCAGCTCAGGAGAGGTGTCTACCTGGAAAAGGGAAGGAGCATTGATATAAGAGAACGATATTATCAAAACGCAGGATTTGAGGGTCAGGCTTTCCAGGGACTGTCTCAAGCTCCTGAGGATTGAAGAGTCAGTAGGGTTAAACTCTAAAAAGGACCTAGTTCCCAAAAGACCTTTGTCTGAAGGGGTGATGTCAACAGGAGAAAGAGAAAAGGGAAAAGTCTATTCTCCTGGTGTTTGCCACTTGGAGACAAAAACAGCTGCCCATGGCAGGGGCTGGAACTGGATGGGCTTTAATTTCCCACCCAGTCCAAACCACTCTGTGGTTCTATGAATATATGACGGCTTCATTGGTGATGTCAGAGGGTTGGAAAGCATTTATGGAGTGAGCAGGTGAATGTCTCCACAAGGAAGGCAGTGGCTGGCCCAGTCCTTTGCTCCCCAAACATCAGGCATTTCCTGACTGCGCTGGGCCTGTGGCACCCAGCTTTTGTTGTTCTGTTTCAAGTCTGTTGGAGCCAAAAGCTACCTGGGGATTTTCAGCAGCACATCAGAAAGTCCTCAGCAATAGCCTCACCTGGATGTGGCCTTGGAGTTGGTTAGAGAGAGCTTCTACCTCCCTCCACCTCCAGCCCTGCCCATGAGACAGTATCTGAGCTGCTGAGTTAAGGAAGCATGGCCATCCCAGAGCCTCTGGGGTTATCCCCTCCCAGGAAAACAAGCATGTGGCTCTCTGCAGGGGTGAGAGAACATCTGGGCACTGCATTCAGGCCTGGAGCTCTGAATGGAAAGACTGAGCTCTGCACAGCACTGAGCAAATCTCCTCACAGCTTTCTGCCCAGAAGCTGAGTCTCCTCTGCCAACCTTCAGCTGTGCCCAGCCTTCCCAGAATATCCTCCAAAGCCATCCTGCTTTCTGCTCCTCACCGCAAGGAGCTCAGAATTAGGATTAGGATAGGTGGGTGTTGTCCTGGCCCAGTTTTGGAAAGGCTGGTTAGCAGGAGTTCAGCACTGAAAATACCTGCTATGGAGATGACCCCGCAGAGCTCACCCAATATGAAGGAAATGGTTTTTGTCTGAGTCTCCCAGGCCAGAAAAAAAGTGATTTTATAATTTTTTTATAAATGTTTCAGCTTCTTTCTGATTGCTGCAACCTTCCTGTTATTTGCTGCATCACTGTTCATCCTCACTGGGGAGGGACAGGGAGGGCAGCCCTGCTGTTTAATCACTCCCCTTCACTGCTCACTTGTGGTTAATTCTTGCTCCTCAGCACTGGCAAGTGGAATGCAGTAGTGCTGCTTTGCATTACCGCCCCGGAGCTGAGAACCAGGCCAATATCATCAAAATTCAAGGCATTCCTTTCCCAAACCCACTTTACATGGAAAAGTACCCTTAACTCTCTCTAGCCCCGAATACCAGGCTTGAGGGCCTCTTTACCTGCCAATGATGCTAGGCAAGCTTTCAGCCCAGATAAATCACAGGCAGCTGGGGAATGGGTGGAGGCTCTTGTTTCACCACTTGAAAGGCAACTTTTAAAAGTTGGTTGGAATTCAGCCTTTAATTTTGCACCCACAGATTTGAGCCCGTGATCAGATTTGAGCTGGGATCTGCAGATCTCATCTGCTCCAGCACCAACACCACCTCTTGCTCGCTGCCTGCCTCATCCAAGAGAACAGTTAGGTAATTAAAGGTCTGAATGTGTTCAGCTTTTCCCACCACTGGTTATGGGCAGAGCATTAAAAGGCTTTGGGTGCTCTGCACAAATCCTGGGTGAGCAGATTCCTGCCCTCCTCACCTCCTGGTCATTCCTTTGGGATCTCAAAGTGCTCCCTGTAACTTTCCCATTTATTACATTCTGCTTTCTTAAATTAAATCCTCTGATATGCAGCTCCAAATGAAATTATCATTACTATTATTGTTGTTATTATCATTATACAAACTCCCTAAACCCACACACTTCCAAAAATGAGACCACATTTAGTGAGGAT
The DNA here is from genome assembly GCA_013397395.1 of Sinosuthora webbiana. Classification (NCBI taxonomy): domain Eukaryota; kingdom Metazoa; phylum Chordata; class Aves; order Passeriformes; family Sylviidae; genus Sinosuthora; species Sinosuthora webbiana. The sequence continues at coordinate 51,591 of VXBN01015482.1, read as the reverse complement.
TTTTTAAAATGTATTTATTTTATTTTCCAAATCCAAACTCCAGGAAAATTTTGTATGCAGCATCCATGGCTTGGGGCTGTGCCTGTGGGCAGCCAGAGCCTCAGCATTGCTTCCAGGGGAATATTGCTCCACACAGCCCAGCAGAAAATTGTTATTTTTACTGGCATTTGTGCTGCAGCAGAATTTGGAAGAAGGCATGGAGGAGCTTTATGGCATGGTCTGCTTGTTCTTGTTGTCACCAGTGGAAAAAAAAACAGATAAATTTTAAAACTGCAGCCTCTGTTCTCTGCATAACAATGGGGGAAACGGTGCTCTGGTCTGCTGCCTTACCTGAAATGTCACTGCACATCTTCAAGAAAAAGTCAGGGAAGTAAAGTGAAAAAAAGCAATTTTTTTTTTTTTTCATTTTTTTTCCTGAATGCATGTAATAAGTATGGAAGGAGAAGGTATATTTTTGCTGGGTTACTCCTTGAAGAAATCACTGATATTTGTGTTTACTGCTGGATCCCATCATAGTAGATGTACTTCATTCACAGAATGATGGATTTCACTCATAGAACGAAGTGCAGTGGAGCAAAATGACTGGACTCACTTTGAAGTACGTGACTCTCACAAGTGTTGTCTTATTTTAATAGGAAAAAATTAAGTCTCTGCACAGAAGCACCTGATGCTTCATCAGGCTTTGGATGTCCCCTCCCCTGTCCTGTGGGACTGTGATGTCAGTGATCTGACTGATTCCCAGCTGGAGGTGATCCCAATGCCCAAACACACCAACCATGGCTGGTGGCAGAGAAGCCAACCCATGCCAGGAAAGCATCACTTAGTCAGGCATGGGAGGGGAGATGCATTTTGCTCTGGGGCTGTGCTCTCAGCAGTGCTCCTCAGTCTAGATCATGGTTAATGCTGTGTCCAGTCTAAAAATTTAGATTTTTTTAATATAACTGGGCACTGAGCTTGCTTTTTTTTTTTTTTTTTTTTTTTTTNTTTTTTTTTTTTTTGTTTCCTGGCTCATTTGAATGTATCAAAATCTTTTTCCTCCTCTGGAAAAACTCTGTAAATCTCTTATCATGATTCCATCTTGGTACGCTTCTGCTTCTCCTCTCCATCTTGCCCTTCATTCTGGAACCTGCATCGTGTGCACATTTGACATAATCACAGTTATATTTCTGTGTCTTGAGATTCATTTTCTTCCTTCCATCCTTTTGCTTTCATTGCCTTGCCTTGTTGCAATTTAAAACCTGTGGGGCAGAAATTTTACTTCTACAAAAACACACCCACGGTGATAAGCAAACCACGGTGCACAAGGCACGTTGTGAATTCTCATGGGCTACTGGCGTGCTCACAGGGAAAAGTTCTTTTTTGCAGACGAATGCAGAGTGTGGAAATGGAGTGGAATTTGTATTTCACAGAATTATTTAGGTTGGAAAAGGCCTTGTTAAACGCCATATAATATTTATTCCACATTTGCTGGCCTGAACCACTAAGCAACGTTGCTGAGTACTGTTGGATGTGGTGGGGGGTTTGTGAGGCTGTGCAGGCTCCTTCAAGATGCAAGACCCTGCCTTAAGAACATCCTGTTTTATTATTTATTTAAAGGAGGTTTTCATGACACTGCAATTTCTAACCCAGCATGGCGAGACCGTAAAAATAATAGCGGGTCTGTTTGGGAGGACGTGTTTTATTTGGCACGTTTTGGGGAAGAGCGGTACAAAGGAAGAAAATAAAGTTGCAATGTTTATGGCAGCTGGGCTCTCTGTCCGTTGGTAACCACTCACCACAAATAACTCCTTGCTGCTGCCCACACGTGATATTTTAAGGCCCGAGCTCTTAAAAAGAAGCTCTTAAACATCAGCAATATTTAGTGCCGTGCGGCCTCCTGGCCACACATAATGACTGCAGTGTTTTTTATGAAAATGAAACTCATCGCTTTCTGGGCTTTGCTTTAAGACCTCACATCAATCACTCAACCCCAAGCCGTGCCTCACACCTTTTTAATTCCCAGAGTCTTGCTCTTTCCGTTACGTTGCTCTTAACGTCTCTTTTTTCTGCTTTCTTCCTTGATGCCTACTCCTTGAGGAAATATCCTCTCTCCAAAGCTGTTTGCTGAACAATCCTCCCACTGATCTGCAGGAGAGAGGAAAACTTGATCAGGTCCATAAGGCAGATGCAATTAGAGCACAGTTATTGACTGTTACAATAAAAACAAACAGAAGTAGTACAGAGATCAGGCAGCGCGTAAGGCAAGTAAAGAAAAAAAAATATTTTTGCCCACCACAAAAATTAATGGTGGGACTCACTTCCACAGGATATTGTGAAGGACAGAAATAGAAATTTTTTTTTTAAATTAACTAAGAAAATGAACGAAGGCTGGATTAATCACTTGTTATGAAATGCAATGACTCCGGTGAAAAAAGCTGCTGAGAAAACTCCCAGGCAGTTGGTAGGAGCTGGGAGGACCAGGAATCCACTGCTGGTCCAGTGGGATGGATCTGACTCAGCCACTCTTACGTGCCTTTCAATCATGCTACCCATCAGGCATGATTGAAAAAACAATTACAAAACATAATTATAAACTGCTACAGACTGCATAAATGCAGTTAATTCAAGGTATGGATTTATCTTATTGACGAAATGACCCAGATCTTCAACCTTTTCATCTCTCAGTTTCTTCCTTTCTGCATAATACTATCTTTCTCCTGCTCTGGTAATGGTAAGTTTTGTTTTGCTGCTCCTCAGGGCTATGCCTGTGGCTCTCTGTCTGTAAAACTGTCTCATGCAACTAAAAGTAAAGCAATTTATTTACTTGCTTTTGCCTTCTCCCATTCCTTGACAACCCCGAACACTCTGGCTCTCCCTTGCCCCTTGGTCTCTTCCTCTCTACACAGTGGAGAATAAACACTGCAGAAAGGAAAGGCTGGCAGGACATTTCCAAAGCGCTTGGTCCCTTATCACAGACCCTCGTGGTGAAACTGGGGCTCAACCAGCATCGAGGCCACTGCTGAGTGTCTGAAAACTCATCCCACCTCTCTATTTTAACTCAAACCCCCCACCCTCTAGTTGTTTTGAGTTAGGGTTTTGGCCTGGGATCACTGAATGACATGGGGTGACGTGAGAATATGTATTGCAAACAGAGCACAGCACTGTTGGTTGGCTTAGCATCACTTTACCTCCTGTGGCTGGGGCAGTGCAGGATGCAGGCACCTGAATCCCTTGTACTGAGACAGTGCCTTCCTCTCTAAGGTTATGATATCATGAAGGAAATGCAAGATAAGCCACGGCTTCAGCACCCTCCTTTATCTGGCCTGCCCCCATCTGAGACACTGCTGAGCTTTGTTTGGTGCCCTACCGAGGATGCTGGGCAGCAGGACAATGCCCAGTGCCACAAGTCACCAGCTGTCCCACAGCAAATGCACCCACAGTAAACAACCAGGGACAATGGGGACTCTGGAGAGGGGGAGTGGGTTTGTACCAGGGCTGCTGACTGTACCTGAAGGGACAAAGGGACAATTCAGCTCTTTGGGACGGCGTACGGCGGCACGGCGCAGAGAGAATGAGTGAGGAGAGATTAGCAAGGCTTGGCTTGTGCAGGCTGGCACATGAGAACATCATTGGTAGTCATTTGATGCCGGGTGAAGAATGCAGAAATAAAGCGATTTAACCAGCCAAAGTTAGCATTTGATGTTGGTAAAAGTTATTTTATGGCATTTTCTGCTCCGCTCCCTTTTTCTGTCCCTTGCAGTCTGGGGGAAGACCACTCTGCTCCTTTCATCTGATATTCCTGGTAATCAGACAGCACCAGGATGGTGGAATTCCTGCCACACCAGCACCAGTGCTGGTTCAGTTTACTGTTAATTGGCAACTGCCCAGGGATCAAGACACCCAGAAACTTTCAGGGTGACTCACCTTGGGCAGTCTTTGGAAGTATTAAAGACTGAATGCCTAGCCTAAAGCGTCCAGAAGGAGGAAAGGTAACTCACACCTGAGGAAAAAAAAATGGTCTGATGAGGATTTATACTCTGAGGAACTGGATAGCTCTGCACAGCACACAATGAGAAACCCAGCAAGAGCCACCTGGGCTTGAAGATGTTGGTTTGTGTTCTCCGTGACACACTCTGTAAAACCAAAATCTGAGTGTAAATAGTAGCAGATAAAGATTTTTTTTTAAATGGCCCTTTGCCATGAAGGAATGGAGCTGGGCAAGCAAACAAGCAAAGGCAGCTGAGAGAATGAAGGTCCCATAACTCACAGTGCCTTTGTTTACTTACTTTGGCATGGGACGCAGGTGTGAGCTCGGTCTTTGTTTCTTTCTGCCGGCTGGAAGGAAGCCTGCCTGCTCCTTGCCACGCAGGTAGCATTAACCCCAGTACCAAAGAATATTCTTTAGCCACCTTTTTAATGAAGGGACACATGCCTTCTGGAAAAAAAGAAGCCCAAGGACCAGCTAGAGTTGAATAAATAAAACCTGCAAACTGTTTCACGCAAGGCTCTAAGGATGGTTTTCATTTATTCACCTCACCTCCCCCTGAAATAACCTAAACTGAATGTTCATGGATTACTCTCCCCAGTTTTGCTTCCTGGCATAGATCTTTGCACATTTTCACCTCTTAGGTGTTGCAAATCCCCACAGGCTTCCCCTGAGTGCAGACTCTGTACACGCTCTCGTCTTGGTTCTGTTAGTCTTTTGGATTTAAAACTTTGTAAGTTTTTTTTTCATATGCACTTTTTGATTTTAGACCCTTTTAATGCAAGTTTAATGGAATCACAGAGAATTTGGGAGAGGGCAAAGTGTAAGAGCAGTAGTGGGGGTGGCTGAGTGAGCCCAGGTCGGAGCTGCTGGGTACGGAGCAACAGTTTTTGGGGAATAGTGGCCACATCCAGCCTTAGGAAAGGAAGTTAAGTTTTCAGAACTAAATGCAGCAGTGGGGAAGCCCCTCCTGGAGCTCCAAGTGGAGGAGGTGTACAGGCAGGAGCAAGAGGCAGGCACCCAGGCCAGCTGTGTAACCTGAACACCTTTGCTGTGGGATGGATAACAGGGAGAAAAGCAGCCCTCGGAGAAAGTAACCTGGGTAGACTGACAGCATTGTCTTGTGTGTGAGGATGCAGAGGCTGGAGAGCAGGGAGAGGAGGAGAGGGAGAAAGAGGAAGAAGAGCAGGCAGCTGCTGTGTGGATGCTCCATGTATTTGGCTAATGATGGTAATAAAACAGGATTAGCTGCTGGCCCTGGATTGATGGCCACGGCAATTGCCAGACACTTTGCTCACTCTGTGAGCAAAGGAAGGTGGCTGCATGTGGGAATTGCTTTTAAAAGCTCATTAGCTGGGTGTTAAGTCTCATCAAACAGTTAACATTTCAAACAAGTACTACCCGGGTATAATTGCAGCCTCTCTAAATTTGTTTGCCCCATTAATACCTGCCACTGTCAATTATTTAATTCCTCCTCAGCCGTTTGAAGGCTTGTTTCAAACTGGGCCTTACATGGATTTGTTTGTTTGTTTCTGACCAGAAGATGTGTTTTCTGCTCCATGAGCCCTGTAATCTGAAGAAATTACGTGGGAGATGATGAGGATGGTGAGCTTTGGTTTAATGCTGCAAAATCCATGGGAAATTTCTAGGCAGAGGGCAAGCCCAGATTGGAGAAGATTGGGGTTTGGAGGACGTGGTTTGGGTCTCCCAAATGTGCCAAGGAGTTCCCACCAAAGCAAACGGAGCCTGAGTCATGAGGGAGACTTCTGCTGGTGTTTATTCCAGCAACGGGAGAACCATAGCAGCAGGAAAACAAACTTTGGGAGAGAGGACAGATAAATGAGACATTCCTGGGCAGCGGGAGTGAGTTCCACAGGGATGCCAGAGGGGAGGGAAGGTCGCCTGCCCTGGAGCACTGGGGGAGTGCAAGAGGGGTGAATTGTCCCTGCCAGGCTGATAAGGAAAATAATAACTGGGAAAAATCTTTATTAGTGCTGACCCAAACATTTTTGCCATTTCTTACCTCGGAATGTTTGCTTTTATTGCTGTTGATTCTCCTTTATTTCTGGCTGCTGCGTCTCTGCTGAAAGTTTTGTGGCACAGATGGCTCCCTGGTAATTTCTGTGTATGTCCTCCAGGACAACTATTTAAATTCTCCATTTTTTTAAAGTGACACCTGTTGTATGTGGGTATTAATTGCAGAGGGCAGTCAAGTGGGCTGGCAGGTGAAATCCCTCCTCTTGATCTCCCCGTGCTTATCTTTAATGCTTTTAAGCACGGAGAATCCAAATAATTAATTAAGGTGGCATTTCTGTGGTCAGAGGGAGAGCTTTGCTTTGGCTCCCAGCTCCCCACAGCTGCTCAGCTGCCACGTGAGCAGGCATTTCTGTGCAGTGCATATGTGGCACTCTGCGCTCCTGGAGACTGAGAAGAGGGGTTTATTTTGGAAACTGCTAATGGCTTTGTTTGCACTTTTATTCCCTTTGCTGAGAGAGGCTGCAGACTGTTCCTGTGACCTTTTGTGTTTCTGTGATAGGAGGCTGTTTTGGAGGAAAGCAGGTCTGATGCTTTGGGCGTCCAGGGGCCTTGGGAAAAGCCTCCAATCCATCCAGGCACAGGGAGGCTGATTGCAGCTGGAATCCATAGGCTGGGTAATGTTTGCTAGGGTAAATATTTGGAATGTAGGCGTAGGAATTTAGAGGGAAAGAGGTTAATGTATGTACTTCTCCAAGGCACTGGCATTGCTGGTTTTGAGAGTCCAGTTCTGGAGGCATCTCCTGCCATGCCAGGGCTGCTTCCAGTTTATTTCCTGTAGGGCAGAGGGATGAACATGGAGGGCAATGTGCCTTCCTCCCATCTTCAGTCAGGAACCTTGCAAAGCTGTCAGGCACCAGCTGAAAAGGGGCTTTTGGTTCCCAGAAAGAGAAATGGCAAATCACCCCTGAAGACAGAGCAGCAGCATTCTCAGTGATCTTCTGTCTCCAGACCATCTCTTAAAAAAAGTTGCAAAATATTTCAAATTTAAGTGTTAATTTTTATATAAGAAGCAAACTATAAATTGTTCTTGCTCTTTATTTTGGCACTAGAGTGGCAAACAACAAGGCATGTCATCTTGCCTTTATAAATTAACCCTCCAAGAGTGGCTCTAATTTACTTTCAAGTTTTGGTAACATTGGTTTCCATATATGTTCCCAGTTTCTGGAAGTAAAAAAAAAATCTACTTACATGAATCCTAATTTATGACAGGGAAAACTGAATTATGAAGACATCCATGGTGCAAATACGACGTGCTTTTTTTTTATTATTATCCTTGGTTAAATAAGTAGCTTGGACCTGATCATTTAAAGAAGAAAAACAATGCTGGTTGCTTTTTCAGTGGCCTTTTCAGCTCGTGCATGTAATAATATACAAAATGGGGCATATTTTCATAGCTGCCATTCTGGAGTGAACAAAGCTTGTTATTAGCTTGTCTAGCCTGGTTTGTTTGATTTGAACTTCAGTCAGGGGATGAGTGCATGCTTGACATTTCTTCTGCACTAAAATGTCTAAAGCAATGCCAGCCTGGGCTCCATTATGGGAAACGAATAAAATCCATTCAGTATGTTCATGAGCAGCTATTCTGACTTTTAATATACTTACAAAGTATATAACCACTTTTGGCCGCTTACGCAGCCGAATGTTTTTGATGTTTAAAAAAAACCCGAAAAACAACCTAGTGTAGGTTTTCTTAGATATGGAAAAAGTACCAGCAAAATCCTTATTTATTTTATGTGGCTGAGCCTGTTTATATTGCCCATGCTGAGGATTATATGCCCTTAAACAGGAGAGGAATCTTGTCCGCAGCTGTTGTGGGGAGCCTTTATTATAAAAGACGACGCAGAAAAAGTGAAGAATTTTCTTAATGAGTATGTTAGTGATGAGAATAGAAGACAGAGCTGAGATTTTAGCTCAGTTCCTTGGGCCCTGGAAGTACTTTAAATACATCCCTGACCTGATCCCTGCTGAACAAATAAAGTGAGTATATCTTTGAGGTTATTAGTTTCAATGGGGCTTACACATGTGTTCAATAACCATGTACAATAAAAGCTTTGCTGAATTCGGGTTCCAGGTTTGTTTTTCAGGTCAAGAACGATGGCATTTGTCCAGCTTGTCCTGAGAGCTACAGATAAAACCACTGTGGGTGTTCAAAGCAGTGCTCTCCAGGCTTAAAAATATGAAAGAAATAGAAAAAATGTGTTTCTCCTTCTCGGATTCCCTGGAGATGTCTGATTTGGCTGATGTCTTGCCATCAAAATAAACATCAGATAATCCCAGAATTAAAACATTAAGGTTGGAAAAAGCCTCCAAGGACAGTGAGCCCAATATTATGAGCATGGCCAAGGCCACCACTGACCCATGTCCCCAGGTGCCACATCCACACGTTTAAATCTTCCAGGGACAATGACTCCACCACTGCCCTGGGCCAACGCTTGACCACCCTTTAGAGCAGAAACTTTTCCTAAAATCCAATCTAAACTTCTCTGGCACAACTTGAGGCCTTTTCTTCTTGTCCTGTTGTTTGTTACTTGGGAGAAGAGACTGATCCCCAGTGATATTCACCACTTTAGATATTGCTGCGCAAGCTCCAGGCATCCCTTTTAATTTATGGCATAATTTATGTCTCTCTAAGTATCCCCAAACCTCTTTTTTTCTTTTTTTTTTTTTTTTTTTTTTTTGCCACAGCAATTAATTAACCTAAAGGCTGATAAAAATGGCAGTGAGCATGACCAGAGATCAGTGTGCAGAAGCGGCTTCTACCACACACCTTCATGCTGGCTCTGCTGAAACCCTGTCAGGGCTCCTTCCCACAAGATGTGTCCAAACAGGAGGCATCCAGGCTCTGCCCTTTTCCAGCTGCAGCAGGAGGAAGCAGTTTCAGAATTCCTCTTTTGGGTTCATGCCACCTAAACACAGATTTTTTTTTTTTTGTAAATACAGAATGCATGCAGCCTGCTTGACCTCAGTAAATACTGCATGAGCATGTGTGTAAACTTGAGGCCAGCACACAGTTGGTGACTTGGAGAGGCTGCTGTGGCAGCAGGGAGCTGCCATCAATCACAGCCTGCTTTTAGGGTGTCAGCCCTTGCAAGCAGAGCAGGCTCTGTGAGTCAGGAAAAACTCCAGATGAGGAGGAGCTTAGTGGTGACAGAGCAGCACTGCTGTGTGATGTGATTCACCTCTGGCACTGTAATGTGTGCACAATAACAAATCCATGCCTTTCCCCAAATGACTCACTGTTGGTTTGTTTTTTTTTCCTGGTGGCTACCAGGTTATCACTTGAATCTTCCTAACTAGATTGAGTCCCAAATAGTTCCAAACTGCCCCCTGGTTAGTTTGCTATGGAGAAAAGACTGAACTCTCCATTCACAAACTCTGTGAATTTGTGTTTCCTTCCTGAAATCCCTACTTTGGGATGTCCATGATGTCTTTAAACTCTCTGTTTCCAAATCTTCATATAAAGGTCAAGGTTGGCACCTGGCAGTCATTGTTTTTCTTAACACTTCACATCAGACAGTGAAACCAACATTTTACTATCTATTGTTTTGCTCTCTGGGGGAAACTTGATTTTTTTCTTCTTTCTGAAGATCAACCCAGTCACCCAAACCAGACATTATTGTGATAGTTTCTGTCAGAACATTTTCAGTAGTGGCCCAGTAGCGTTAAAGATGGAGATGAGGCAAGACAACATGGCTCCAATGAAGCTAATTGGAAAAATTCCCATGCACTTCAGCAGAATCAGCATTTAGTCCCTGCTATTGTACAGTTAAGAAAAGCTACATGAGAGAGAAGTCTTTTAAAAAAATTATTAGAGAACAGTTATGATCTTGCATGTCAAATGTATTTAATGAGAAGAATTTTCCAGTACCTCTAGAGATTTAGGGACATGCAGTGGGACCTTTTCTGTTTGGAAAATACTTTGCCCATTGTGGGCACTAGGAGAGGAAAAAAATCGAAATAATCTGTATCCAATTGCAGTTAGAAATGTAATACAATGGGATAGGGCTGAGACCCACAGGGAAGCAGTGGCAGCACTCCCACTGACCTTAATGGGAGCTGGACCATATCCCACACGGCCTCGGAGACGTTTGTGGGGGGAAAAAATGTCTACTGCAAAGCTGAAAGATGAGAACGAAGAGACGCATGGATTTCAAAACTCTGTGGCTCAAGTGGGGCCAGAGCCAGAAGCTGCTGAAGCAAACACAGAGTCAACGGTCAGGCAGGCTTGGCTTGACTCCTTCTGTTGCCTCTTTTGTTTTGCAGAAAGTTTCGTCGGTTTGTTTGTTCCCACTCTTAGAAAATACCTGTTCATCAGCAGATAATGCATGTTAGCAGCTCCTCTGTATAACTGATATGCTGGGTTTTATCCAAAATCACTGGTTTTATCCAAAATTACAATGTGTTTTCACTAATGAAGTCCAGCAGGAGCTGGTGACCTCCACTCTCAGCAGTCCCACTCCCAGAGGGGGATTTCTCCCATGGGATCACCCCTGGGCAAGGGCTGGGAAAAGGCTGGCAAAAAGGGGTCTTACAGTGGTGGGGTTTCTGTTGCTGCAAGTTGAGGCAGATAATGGTGGTAAAAACGCTGCTGTCTCACTGGCTTTGAAGACAGCAGAAAAATGATGAGGTAAAATTTTCTAGAGGCAGAATATTTTCTGGGTTTGAAAGGCAGCTGAGGAAAGGCTTAATGGTGAAAAGGCATTTCCTTCATGTAGAGGAAAAGGAACACCCAAAGGACAGCAGAAAGGGAATGAAAAGACCTTCAACTTCAACAGGGCCAGCAAAAGCCAGAGAGCTCCCAAGCTGCTGTTGCTTCCTTGTCATTATGTGAACTTAAGGAAAGAGGTCTCCACCATGGCTCAGTTCACAGCAATCAGGTTTCTGATGTACAAATGTGGGGAGCTAAAGACAGGACAAACACAAAGCCTCTTCTGGGTACCAGAACGAGCTTTGCTCTGTGTTTCTCCAAGTGCATGGAGAGTTCTCCAAACTACATGGAGAATTTTCCAGTTTCCAGAACTTTCGGCAAAGCAGAGCTCACCAACACCAGCTTTGTAGGGAATTAGGAGGGTCCTCACCCCCAAAGAGCTCTCAGAGAGATAACACACAGGAGGAGAAGCCCAGCCCCTAAGCAAAGGGCTGCCTGTGCTTGCAGAAGAACTTGCTAGAAGCCACAATGCATCTTGGAAGGAGCGGGGATCATATTTCAGCCCTGGATTTTAGGCACACGTTGTGACAGCCCGCGGCAGACATGCCAGGAACTTCATTCCGTAAATCACATTTCTTGCAAAGGAGGCCTCTGTGCTCAGTAGTAGTAGCATTTGTTTCTTCTTTTTCTTGGCTGCTTTGCTTGGAAGTAGTGTAAAGACTTAACCCTGGTGAGAAGGACCTGCAGAGAAATAATGGAGTATGTGAGAGCTCCGGCTTTTGCCTTGTTAAATGAAACTTGGTCTATATAAACACCCTTGAAAAAACTCACTGGTAATGCTGCAAACATGGGATTCAGCACTGGGCTGTTTTCATTTAGCCTCTTGGCAGCATTTTTAACAAGAATATGTTTTTTTGCGACTTTCAAACCAGACACATCATCTTGGATGAACTATAATGGTAATAAAAGCATTGCAAATATCTCTATTTCTAACCCAGGTTTTGCTGGAAGCATCTTACTGCTCAGAGGAGAAATAGAGCCCTCACGCACTGAGTGTAAATTGCTTCGAATCGAGCATATTCCTGTCTTTACTCACACCCCAGCCCTACCCTTAGTGCTCTTTGGTTGGCTCAGTATCACCCCTCTTGTTAAGGGTGGCTTTTACTTTCATCCAGCTGTGCTGCAGAAACTTCAGAAGCTGCTGACCTGATGTACTTTGCCTTTTCCCTCTGAAGTGCGTGATGTGTTTAATGCAACAGTGTTTTGTATACACAAAGGCTATCATCACCCCAAATTACCTGTTTGTAGACAAATGTTTCCTCAGTCAATTGCTGAGGGTGAGGAAGATCTCTGCTGTCAGGTAAGGAAAGGCCTCAGTCTGGAGCGACGTCTGCTTTGAACATTTCTGAATGAATATTTTGCAAAGAAATGTACGTAGGGAGACATGGTGTTCAGCCTGATTATAGTGGTGACCCTAAAAAATGTAAAAAATGCTAGTGGAGATAGTAATCACAAGAAGGGTTTAATTAGCAAAGCACCCACTGATTTGTAGAGCAGACATGAGCAGCTTCAATTCAAAGTTCCTGCTTCTACTTGAGGCGCTCAACGCCATCATCAGCTCATCATAACCTTGTGTAGTCCTCTGTGTATCCACTGTCAGCCTAAGGTTAGGCAGGAATTTTCCCTCACTACCATCTAGAAAGTTACTCCAGAATCTCTCTCAATAGCTCAAAATGTTCTAACTTCCATGTGTTCTACATTTTCTTGTCATTGCCAGCTGGGAAAGTTTGGCACAACTGTCACTGTTAATCCTGAGCAGCACAACTCTATTCATTGTACCAGTGAATTTGGTCTTTTTTTATTATTCTTGTCCTGATCCCATTCTCCCTGAATAGACATTCCCATCTTCCTGTGTTTGGCAGTCCTTTCCAGTCTTATGCTATCAACAAAATTCAACATGCTCCTATTTTCTATGCCAAGAATATAAATAAAAATATCTAATATTTATCTACTATTACTATTAAGCTAATTATCTAATAATTTGGAGTCTGGGAACTCTCCTGTTTAACTCTATGCTGATGTCCCTCCTTTCACTTTGAGATGACACCCCTAGTTTCCCTAATAATTTGCTTTTGGCTCTGCTGAAAGAGTTTCTGGGAATTCTGAGTTCTGCCCATTCTTTTGCTCCAAAGTTGGGTGAAGACCAAAAAGCACATTTCTTTAAAATGCACTGGTCATAGAATCACAGGATGGTTTGGATTGGAAGGAGCCTTAAAGCTCATCCCATTCCAGCTCCTGACATGGGCAGGGACACCTTCCACTACCCCAGGCTGCTCCAAGCCCCATCCAGCCTGGCCTGGAACTGACAGGGATGACACAGCCACAGCTCTCTGGGCACCCTGTGCCGGGGCCTCACCAACCTCACAGTAAATAATTTCTTCCTAATATCTCATCTAAACCTGCCCTCTGTCAATTTGAAGCCATTCCCTCTTGTCTTGTCACTACATGCCCTTGTAAAAAGAAAAAAAAAAACAAACAAAACCAGCAGAACTGTTGAAGCTGGGGCTGTCTCTGAGCCAAAACACATCTTAGTTGAGTGAGAAAATGGACTGTGCCTTCTGCAAAATCGCTGGGTTTATGAGAGCCCCCAGAATGTCATTGCTTTGACTGAACCATTCATGCTGTCCATGAAGGTTTAGATTTGGTGTGTTGATTTGCTGCTGTTTACCAGCGCAGTTTAATTCCTTGAAGATGTGGCCTCTGCACCGAGGAGGCTCCTCTGCCTTGGAGCAGAGATTCCTCTGGGAATGCCGATCGCAGCTGCGACGCCACCACCATTGACCACAGCAGAAGTCATCGCCTCCAAACACGTTCACCATGTGGAAACCAGAGCCCCTGCTGTTCCCAGGGTTTGCTCTTTCACTCCTGTCCTCCTTGTGATGCCTGGGGAAGGCTGACCTGGAACAGAGACTGGGCAGAGCTAGAGAATAAAGTAGGGATTTATTGAAAGGCCTCCAGGATACACCTTGGGAAGGACAAGAGCCTGGCCAGGGCTACACCCAAGGTGGACAATGAATGGTCACAAAATGGCTGACCGGTCATGAGGTCTCACATTTTTATAAGTTTTGTTCTATTTGCATATTGGGGTTTAATTGTCCAATTACAGCTGCAGGTTGTGAGGTCCCATCCTTCTTGTTCCTCCCCTCAACCACCCTTGTTTGTGCTTTTGGGCCTGAAAGTTGTCCTTGGTCCTCAGCAGGAAAAGGATTTGTTTTGCCTCCCTGCTCTGTGAAGAGAGCTGAGTGACACTGAATGTGAGCTCAGAACTACACCCCTAGGCAGCACAGAATCTGAAATACATGAAAGCTCAAACTTAAGGCATCACTTCACCCAGCGAAGGGACCACCAGTGAACCGCAGCCCGCTGAGGGGTGTTTGAGCCTCGCCAGAGGAAGGAGCAGCACCATTGCTGTGCAGGTCGTTCTTCCAGCCTGTGTGGTGCTCCAGGAGCAGGCAGGGAGTTAACTCTGAGCTCTGCCATCCCTTGGGGTTGCAGGCCGGCCTGTGAGGAGGGGCACAGCCCACACGCCGGGGCCGTCAAGCTGCAACACGCCGGAGCCGCCGCGGCACTCCCGGCACGGCCTGGCCTCGGCCACGCTGCTCCTTCTGCGGCCTCCCAAAGGCCGGTGCAAAACAACAATCAGGGGCTGCATTGTTTGCCTTCAAACCTCCGTGCCAAACACAGCAGGAATTCCCTGAGCTGGGGGCTGCAGGCAGGCACGGCAGTGGCCAATTCATGGTGTGTGCTCCTGCTGGTTTGTGGCTCCACAGCCCAGGGAATTTTGCACTTTGGGGTTGTGGGGACAGCAGCAGCCGTGCCATGCCTTGTTGTGGTGCTTCAGCTTTGTGTTGATATTGCCATTTCAGAGAGTCACAGAATGTGCTGAGCTGGAAGGGACCCATCAGGGCCTTCAAATCCAGCTCCTGGCCCTGTGCGGGACATCCCAACTATCCCACCCTGTGCCCGAGAGTATTGTCCAAACACTTCCTGAGCTCTGCCAGGCTCGGTGCTCTGACCACTGCTCCTGTTCCAGTGCTCAACCATCCTCTGGGTGAAAAACCTGCTATTGATACCCAATCTATACCTAAACCTTTCCATAAATATCTAATTTTAATGACATTTGATGCAGTCCCGTCCCTGGTGTCAGTGCATGCTGAGAGCACAACTGACCATGCTTTATTTTTTTTTCAAATGTTTAATTGGCCTAAATAAAAGATGGGATAGCTGGCACTGATTTAGGTTACTCAGGAAATTCCTGTAAATGTAGCAAATTTACAGTTTACTGGCTATTGCGTGCAGTCTCTCCCTGAGAGTATGTGCATCACCCCATGCTTCTCTGTGTGACAAACCATCACTGCAAAAGGGTTCTGGTGTGGGGAAAGGGCTCTTTAATGAAGCAAAATTATAATGAGGTTTTGTGGCTGAAAGCTGAAGCTGAAGAATTCAGACCAGTAATAAGGTGTGCATTCTTGGCCACTGGAGAATTTAATATCTGAAACAATTTGCCTAGGGATATGACGAATTCGCTCTTTGAAAACTTAAATGAAGATGGGGTTATTTTTTTTCTAAACAATCTGGTTCAACCAGAAGTTATGGTCTTAATGCTGGAGGTTCTGGTAGCAAGTACCTGACCCAGGCGATGCAGGAGTTCAGACGAGACACTGCAAGTCTCCACTTGGGTGAAATAAAATGTTTTAAATGCTGTACTAAAGCATTGCTTGCCTTCATGCTTTAAGTCTTAAGTCAATCTCTTCTGCATGAAGAAGTGGGGGAAGAGTGAGAACAAATGGCATTTTCTGAATTTTTCTGTGATGTACTTTTACTTCTGTATCTATTCCTCCAATAACTTCTCACTGACATTAAATATAACTTGGCTTAAAGGGAATTGTCTCACCTTCAGAGAGCCTTCTGATCCCTTTTCTTGTCCTGGGGAATGGGTTACTGCCTGCCTGATGGAACACCGCTGCTAAGGGATAATTCATCAGGAAATACCCCAGGCCAAGCAATGAACTCCACAGCAGCCCTCTTTCTACTCATTTTCCTGCAAAAACAATCCTTGCGTGCTTAGATATTTAAGGAATGCAAAATACAGTGGTGGTAGTGACTTTTGGAGCTACTAAGTATATTTTTCTTCTCTTCCCTTAGCATAGAAGGGAATTTTACAAAAGCCCCTATGGTGGGCAGGGCACAGACCTCCCTGGCTGGAGCAAGATTTCTCCTCCTGGCCTCTTGTAGAGGATCTGTGGCTGAACTGTAGTGACATCCAAACCACTGCTACCTGCCCAAGTGGCTCCTGAACCCATGAGTCCCTGCAGATGAGCTGGGGAGAGTATGGGCATGGAAAAATCTCTACATCCCTGGGAATACCTGGGCTGGCACAAGTTGTTAGGTGCTGAATAGTCAGCAACAGGCTGTGATGAGAAGGAAAAAAACGGGCAAGTAAGAAGAAGACCTTTGATACAATCCCATAGAAACCACCCCTACAACCCACAAGTACTCTACAAACTCTTCCAGTGTTGTATAAATCTACTAAATTAATCCAGTGTTCACGATCTAGATGAACCCTTGTACTCGTTTCAGCTGTTTCTGTACAAGGATCTCAAAAGAATATGAAAATAAAGGCCTGTATGTGAGATCTGCTTGACTTGTCTCTGTGATAGTGGTGAATGAATGCCTACAGGGAATGCCAAACTTAATTGTGTTGTCTGTGAATAATGAGTCTTCTCTTAATACTCTGGAATTAGTAGGTAAACAAGAAAGTGGTTTTTTGGGGCATAGATGTAGTGATTCCAGTATTTCCCATGATTTTACACTTAGATTTATTCAGTCAGTGGGTTTGATGAGCCCTCAGACCATGTCCCCACAGTGGCATCAGTCAGACTCCCTCTCTTGTGCTTTGGGAGCTCATTCTAATAAATGTTGTTAGTTTTTTTTTAACCTGTAAGCAAAGCAGGGTTAGAGGAGAACTGAAATACCAATTTATTTCATGTGAAAAGCCGGCAATGTCCAAGGGACAAAATACTGGAAAATCACTCTTTCATTTGTCAGCATGCTAAAGCCAGGATTCATCCTTTTGCTGGTGCTAAACTGTTCTTCATTGTTTACAACACGACTTCACAAATTATTGCTTTTTCAACCTTACTGCCCAGTAGTTTTTGAAAGGAACAGAAAATTTCTTGCTTTCATTTAGTTTAGTTCTCACTTTGGAGAAACAAACTTATTCACCATCCAGAATATTGCTTTTTGAAGCAAACCCAGTACCTTGCTGAAGAGTGTTTTGGGGAAAACTGTGTATGTTTATCTCCCTGTGTTTACTGAAAATAGACAGAAAAATCTTCCTTACAGAGGTTTTCTGTGCTGGTGGTGAGGCACAGACCTGAAAAGCTCTGTTGGGTTGTGAGCTGGCAGCTGTGAAAGTTCTTGTGTTCTTCTGCCTTTGTGACTTTCATCAGCAGAGATGCGTAGAGTAGCATTTTAAGATTGTAGCTCACCAGGAGAATCGGAATAATACCCTCTGGATAGGCAAGGAGATGAGATTTATACAGGGAATTTCAAAGCCTGCAATTGAGAACTACATGTAGGTAAATTTTGCTGGGCAGATATTTCTTTATTGGCCTGAGACACAGACACTTTACAATGCTTTGTGTTTGGCCAGTAAATTATTTAATGGAGCAAACAGTTAATCTTCAGTCCCAGCCTTGACTCTGGCTCTGCTCTTCCAGCTCGTACTCACTCCAGAGCAAATGTTCCTGCTGACAAATTCACGGTGATTTTTCATGTTGTTGGCATGGTCTGGCACATTTCTTCAAGGAAAATAAATCTTGATATCAAATAGGGAATATTCACCTACGGAGGAACCGAGTAAAGGTTAGCTATTAGTTCTTTGGGTGTACCTTCCTTCAGGGGAAGAAACTCATCCTTCTGTTTGACTCCTGAAAGCTGTTATTGACTTTAAATAGAAAGAAAAAAACTCTGAGAGCACACCGCAATCTCCTGTAATATAAATATGTAAAATCCTGTCTATTTGTACTCACAGTGCAGAGCTGGAACCAAACAATTAATAAAGACCATCAGCAAACTCCCAGTAGATGAGGCAATGTGCAATGGCCCACAATGGATGGGGATGAGCTTTTCAGCAGGGCTGGTGATGATCAGACAAGGGGGAGCATGGCTTTAAACTAAAAGAAGGTTGATATAAGGAAGAATTTTTTACAGTGAGTGTGTGAAACACTGGCACAGTGAAACTGCCCCATCCCTATAAGTGTTCAAAGCCAAGTTGGTTGGGGATGGAGCAACCTGGTCTAGTGGAAGCTGTCCCTGCCCATGGCTGGGGGTTGGAATGAAATTGTCTTTAAAGTCTCTTCCAACCCAAACTATTTTAGGACTCTGTAATTCTATAAAGAATAAAGGAAGATGTGGCCCTGGGGTGCTCTGTAGCAATAATAAATTCAATAATAAATGTCTAGGACTGGACAGGTGTATAACTGAGCCTTACCCCAGCGCAATGACACCCTGGATGGAAAACTGCTCGAAGGGAGATTCGTCATATGGAAGTGGTACCCAGCCCTCACAAGGAAATAATTTCTACTGCTTATCTACAAGCTCTTCTGCAATGCTGGGTGAACTGAAGTCAAATATTACACTTTAAAAGACAATTACGTGTCTTTCACTTCCTCAAGCCCCTCTAAAGCCAAATAGTACTATCTAATCTAAACCACCCCAGCTCTTCTCCATCCCCTCAGACACATGCTGTGCATTACATTTCTGTAGAAATCCACTGCAGTCTGCTTCAGCAATCCCTTTGAAGTCCTTGGAAGCTTATCTGTACTCCAGCAAGCAAGGGTGTGTCTCCCAGCCAGCTTGAGGGCGACCATAAAGCAGAAATTTATCCCAGAGGCCACAGGTGGCTCTCTGGGGATTTTTTTTTTTTTTTCTGATTATAAAGAAATCTGTAGAAGTTACCCCAGAATAAAGGGCTTCTGAGGCTGTCAGTGGGAATGTGGCATGGGCATGGCCCACCAGGATTTAAACTTTCAAGAAAGCACAGAAAATGGTCACAGCTGCCTCGTGACGAAACTGAGCAGGCAAAAACAAAGTGGGGCTGGCAGGAGGCATCTGCCTGTCTCCCCTCCAAACCCCAGCAAATTCCCGGGTGCACCAACCCAGCTCCATTCCCACTCTCTAGAGGGTGTCTGGACCCCACTCCCCCTGTCTCATCACCATTCTCATCCCCCTTTCTTAGGAACCACAAATACTTTGCCTAAAAAAAAAGCTGGAAAATAGTTTTAATGCCACAGGAGAAAAGGACAAAAAAGAAAAAAAAAAACCTGACATTAATCCTGAGATGAAAATGGTTGAGCAAGTATTTATGTTGATTTAGGGCTGTTCTTGTTACATTCTTGAAACTACTGAGGTTATCTTGTAATCCATCTGAATTGCAGCTTGCGGCATTTTCAGCTAATTTTCAATTGTGCTGCATTTAACTATTCTTTACCTCCTTCTGCCTCCCAGTATTTGTGGAAAAACACTCATCAGGCTTAGGAAACCTAAGCCTGTAGCCTCTGAGGTGTCTCTGCATCAGAAAATGGAGACAGCACTTCTTAAAAAGACAAATTTCAGGGTCTGATGAGATTTTGAACTCTGTTGAGAGGCAACACTTTTGCAGGGCTGGGTTTTGGCAGGAGGAGGATTCACTGAGCAGCTCCCTTTCTGTTTATTTTCTGAATGTTTTGAGTGAATGTGTGTCTCTATAGATGTTTAGAGAGCGGCAGCACTGGAGATGAGGTTTATTTATTCACAAGATATGTATCGTGCAAACAGCTGTGCACTGCTTCTCCTCACTGCTCTGGTGATGAGGTTCAGCTCCCAGCTCACGGATCCCACAGGGAGAGGCAGCACAGCCCCCCAGGAGTGCGGTCTGCAGTGCCTGGAGGCTCCTGCCTGTCCTCCAGCATCAGGCCATTGGGCTTTTCCCTTCCTGGAGCTCTGTGCTGCAGGCTGGAAAGGGGGAGGAAAACTGGACGTGACCCAGCACTCACAGGGTGCCCAGAGAAGCTGTGGCTGCCCCTGAAATGTCCAAGGCCAGGCTGGACAGGGTTTGGAGCAACCTGGGACAGTGGAAGGTGCCCATGGCAGGGGAAGTTGGATGGCTGACCTTTAAAGGTTCTCCCATCTCAAACCATTCCATGTTTCTAACATGGATCCAAGGATTTTGGAAGACTTTTCCTCTCTGGTGAAGTTAATTCCCTTCTCCCACCATTCTGTCTTTTAACAGTAGAGCTCCAAATGGGTGGCAAATTTCTCAGAGTTTTGGATCCAAAGGCATTAGAAGGTATTTTCTGCTGAGGCAGTTTGGTGATCTCAGCATGCAAGAAAAGGAAGCCTCAGTACTAAAGCCAGCATTTAACATTACCAGTGACCAGACAGATTTTCCTGGAGTACAAAGCAACTGGATGTTTCTAAGCACATGGGGTCACAGCATGATTTTCCTCTGGGATCTTTTGCAAATTGCTCCCTGAGGAAAGTGGGGGTTAACCCCATTTTTCACATGCCTCTGGAAAACGCTCCTGGTCTGCTCCTTACCCCTTAAACCATCAGAAACCTGGGGATTCAAGGCAGGAATGAAGAAAGAAAAAAAACCTTGTATTCCCCAAAGAAACCTTGCATTTCCCCATCATGTTGTGGCTCCATTACAGTTTTAATGTGAGCACCATATAAGAACCTTCCTCTTCTCCTTCAGCTTCTTTTCCCTTTTGTCCCCTCTTTTGACCCCTGGCACCCCTGTGGCGTGGAAAAAGACCCATTGCTCCTGCCTGTTTGTTTGCAGAGACAGGGTTAAACCTGCGTTATTTCTTATCTGTAAATGATGTTTTTTTCCTGTTGAACACAATTACAAATGCAGCTCCTTTGCTTTTGACTCAATTTTTCACCACTTGTTCCTCCTTCCCCCCCCCTTCCCCTTGGTTGTACTCTGGCGATCGCAGCAGTTTCTGTTTAAAATGTTTCAGTTTCTCTGTTTTCTAGAATTAACCAGGAGCTTGTTGCTACATGTGGAGCAGGGCGGGACTGCTGATGCCTTTCTCTTTTTTTGGTGTTTTTTTGTTTGGGTTTTTTTTTTTTTTTTTTACCCTCAGAAAGTAGCTTGCTGAATGTAAGGCTTCAGGGAATAAAATTTACAGGAGAGAAATTGCCTTGTATGTTTTTAAGGCACAGCTACCTCATCAGCCAACACAGGATTTCACTCTATGCATGCCATGAAAAACTCTTTTTAGAGCTAATGATTTCTGTAAATCTGGGATCAGTGTTTCTCCAGCTCCTCACTCCTTACTACTCTTTTCTTGTCCTCTGTGACCAAAACTGAATTTGTTGTTTTCGGATGCGTTACTGAATTGCTCTGATTTGCATGTAACGAGGCTGAAGATTCCAGTAAAAATTTGGAGCCCTGTTTAAAATATCCTTTTTAAAAGAGATTTTTTGAGATTTATCATTTGTCACCAATCAACATTACAGCCCTTTTCAAAGGACCTTCAAAATGTTGGGACCCATCCAGCTCGGGAAGATAGGGAGAGGGCATTTGTCATGAAACCCCCGTGGAGGACACCCGTGGGACAGGGCTGGGTCTAGAATTTTCTCTTTGGCAAATTAAAGGAGCACCAGGACTAAAAACCAGCAGAACCTTTGCTGCACATCCTCACGGACCTGCAGTATTCCTCCCACTAGAGGACAGCAGCTGGGCTACGCAGCCACCGGGAGCACTTCACAGCAGAAGCAAGAATAAAACAGCCCTGCCCTTCTTGTAGAAACTTGTTCCTTTCTAGTGGTTTTCACATAATGAATCCCAGTGAATATTTAACTAAGTCTCCCCTGTAATCAAGTTTCTGGCCTCTTTACTTGTACCCACAGTGCAAAACATTTCCTGACCCATTGAGTTCAGCAGCCCTGGGAGTCTCCAGCAGGATCTCTGCTCAATTGGCATCAGGAAAGCAGCATGAGGGTTGTTGGGTTTTTCTCATCCAGCAATCACCAACACAACCTTTGCTATTCTTTAAGAAATGGAATCTGACCTCAGCTTGGCTACCTAAATCAAAAGCAGGCTGCCTCTTCAAGCCCTGAAATATGGCTGTGTGTTTATACATATATGAATATTCATTCGTATGCATATGAATATTCAGTAAGGCAAGTCTGGATTTCATGCAAAGCAAGCTTCCCTGCAACCCTTTATTTAAAATAGAGAAGAATGAAGGAGCAAAGGGTGTTTCTGGGTCTGTGGGAGCAAGGAAAAAGGACAGCTTGGGTCTGTGTGTGGGAAATCTTTCTGTGACTTTGGTTTAAGGACTCCCCACACCTATATCAAATTGTCTTTGGACTTTATCTGCCTGACCATTACCTTTCCACCCCATGTTTGGGGACTGCAGCTTGCGAACGCGGTTACAGAGTTAACAAATGAGGGCTGTTAAACCTCGGTGCATCTCTGTTTATGTGGAGACTTTCTTGGGCAGATCACTGGCTGCTCTCCAAGGCAATCCAGTGTCTCAAGTGAAATCGTGGGTACCACAATCACCCAGACTGGAGGAGGAGGAGGTCATCTTACAGGAGCTGATGAAAGGCATGGTTTTCATTGAAAGAGACACATAAAGGAAGAAGCAAATTCCTGTGAAAACTCTGGTAGGAGATAGGGAAGGGAAATGATGTGCAAAGGATGGGGAGAGGAGAAAGAATATTAACTGCCTGGAGAATGCTGACTTGAAAGATGTTTGAGGGTTAAGAAGAACAAGGCAGGGAAATAGTTGTAGGCATTTAGTGCTTTATTACCCAAGGTGGGAAGGAGAAGAAATACTTTTATTTTATATTTTTAACTGCTACAGAGTGACTGTGCCTGCTTGTGCCTGGACCCAGGCCTGTGGGAGAGTGAACTGGAAACGCAGAGCTTGGCACTTGGCACTGCAGCAGAGGATTTGGGAAGCAGGAGGCATCTGTTGGGATTTGGTGCTGTGGGACAGCTGGGTCACGGGACACAGAAAGTACAGACTGCCCACACTGCAGGTCCCTGCCTTCCAGTTCCCTGCTCCTTCCAGGATTTAAACTGTAACAGGAACCCTGGTGTAAGGCTGACTTCACACCTCCTGCTCTGAGGCTGTGCCTGGAAGTTGGAGCACCTCTGCTGAACCCTGCGGTGTCACCAGAGAGGAATCTGATCTGATGTAACACTGCAGGGGAAGCTGCCACAACCACCAGCTGGTCCAGTGAGACACAGGGCTCCAGTGGAAAAAACCAGCGGGTATTGATCAGCTGGAAACAGAAATGAGAAGTGCTCGGGCCAACAAGCAAAATATACCCAAGTTCTGTAACAGGAGAAATTTTCTTTGCAGCCTTTGTCTTCTCATTTTTACAAGTCTGGCTCTGTCTTGCTGTGCCCTGCTCAGCACTCAGAAGGAGTTTATTCACAGGGTTTCTCTGCAGTCTGCTTTAAAGGAGCTCACTGCTAAAAGATCTTCTCCAATGGATGCTGCTTTCCACTCTTTTAGAAACGATACTGTTCCCTGAGAGCCAGGGGTGCTCTACCAGGACAGCGTGTGACAAATTCTTTATGAGGGAATACATAATAAATTGAGGATTTTCTTTTATTTTGATTATTTAGTATTCAATATTTGCATTATGGAAGTGCCTGGAGGTTCCAGCTGAGATCAGTGTCCTATTGTTCTAAGCCATGCATAAAAACATGGTCAGAGATGAGGAGCTTACCATCTAAATAGATGAACTGGATAAAGGGTAGGAGACAGGAAGCATCTATTATTCTCATTTCATAGCTGGGGAGCTTGGACACAGACAAATTAAGTGCCTTTCCCAGGAAAGCCAGTGGAGAAGGGCAGAAATCATCGAATGTCCAGGATCCCAGTGTAATACCCTGCTCAAAACACACCACATTTCCTGTTTAAATACGTCTTGCAACACTGTAATGAAAACAACAAATATTTGTTTGGAATATTTTCCTTAAGACGCACAAAATGAGAGGAGCAGCAGAAAGGTTACATGGCTACGAGGCATAACAATCCGAGGGGAGTGTTGATACTCAAATGCCATTACAAGACATTGACACAGCAGCAGTGAAAATAAGATTTTTTTTCCTCAACTGCTTGGCCTCACTGCCTGAAGAATTTCCTAGAACATTCAGCTGCTCATAATGCAGAGGAAGATCAAAAATTGACAGACAAAAGCAATTATTTTGCCCCCTTCTCTAGCTTAACCAAAATGAGGTTTTCTTCTTTGATAAACACCCAGTAAAACTATCCCTTGATGGGCCAGAAACTGGAGCCCCCCCTCCCTTCCCCATACACATTTTTCTGCAAAAGACCTTGGTAGCCCATCTGCTTCACATTTTCATGGATAATTATTGGATCTATTGGCATTAAAATAATTGATTGTAATCTCAATTTCTCAGTTTAGCAGCATCTTGAAGTAATACCTGGTGAGAACTACTGATGGAAGCCTCTCTGTAGTAGCTTTTATTTTAGAACAGGTTTGTTTTTTTGTATGAAATGAATCTTCCATAGGACACTAGAAAATCTATAGAACAACTTTGCTTGTCTTTGAAAAAGAAAAAAATCAGAAGTGGGATTCTATGATTCGCTCTTTGGTACCCTAAACAAAGTTTGAACCTGTCTGGAAAGAGAACCATAAACACTTTGGAAACCAGGTAAATATTTTAGCTGCCAAAGTCTGGGTTTACACACTTAGCTTTGGAAGAACTTTAAAGAAAAAAAAATTAAAAATAAAAAGGAATCTTAGACAAGCATTTAATCATATTCTCCAGCATGGACAGGAGAAATTTTTGGATGGGAAAGCCGGAATAACGGGGAAGAATTGTTGATTCCCATTGTCTTTTGTGGAAAAAACCCTTGGTGATATGTGTGGTTGAATTTGGATCTAGAGGATTTCTTCCCACAGACCTCTAAGAATTGAACGCGTGGGCTTTCGTTTTCTTTCATTTTTATTCCCCCTAATTTAACTCCCTGTATTTTAATCCTATTTTCATCAGATGGAACTGTGGCATGTTAGCAGGTCCTGCACCTGGAGAATAGATCAGTGCTGCTGAACTTGCTCCCCCGGGGTACCCGTGGCCTCCCTTGCCATCTGTCTGCACCGTGCCAGGAGCTGGGGCTGATTCCTCCCTGGAATTCCATGGAGGAGCCGGTTCCCGCGGAGCCCTGGCTGCCCTGATATCTCCAGCACTTGAAAGAAATGTCAGAGAGTCTGCAAGGATTAGAACTGAGAGTGCTCAGAAGCTCTGTGCTGTGCTTTTTTCCGAGGTGACTTTTCCCAAAATTGCTCGGAGGCATCGGTTGCCCATCTCACCCCATCCCTCCGCAGACACGAGCTGTTTGTCACCTGCTGAACCTTCTGCCTTCAGCCCTTCGAGCTGGGCTTTTATGGATGAGCTGGGCTTTTATGGATGAGCCGGGCTTTTACGGATGAGCTGGGCTCTGCTGGGTCCAGCCCAGGAGCAGCCTGAAGTCAGGCACACCTTCACCTTACCCCGCCAGGTAAAAGCGATGTCGGGCGGGGATTAATCCATCTCCTCACCTCTGCGTGCCCCTCGCTGGGGATTTGGCCGAGCCCAGCTGTGCCCTGGCTGCAGCTGGAGCAGGGTTTGGACCCTGCCCCTGTTGAACATTAACTGCATCCCTGCCTGCGTGCAGAGGGAGGACCGGAGTTCGGCTGACAGCAGCGACAAAGAGCTGGCAGGGCTGAAAGATTCAATTTAACTTTCTTTCTCCTCCCCCGCTTCCATATGCGAGGGCACACAGCGCTGTTCCTGCTTTTGAAACTTGCGGGGCAAAGGAGCATTGGTGTCCTCATTTTCCTTCCTCCCTATTGATGTATCATTGCCAGGATGAAAAAGGACGTCTCAAGAGCTTTTGAAAAAATGGGTGACTACTCAAGACATTTTATAAAGGAGGAAGAATGGGAGAGAAAATAGGACTCGGTAGGGGGTAGAAGGAGCCTGAATGTGTGCCTTGTCTGTCTATTCTTTCGCTTGAAACCTGGAGCTGTTGTTCCTATTTCAGTTCAAACTGTCACCTTTAGTTCATGATGGCTTTACTGCCCTTGCTCCTGAACCTCAACAGATTGGGGCTTATTTACCTATTCACACTCTGCTGTGGAACCTCATTAATAGGCTTATTAGCCACACCATTCACGTGCAGGAGGGCTCACAGAAAAGATCCCAGCCACTTTGAGAGGAGGAGGAAAAAACTGTAAAGAGATTATGCTCTCATTCAGCAGCCTAACTGCTATGAAAGGCTCCCTGGGCCCACTGAGATCTCTTGAAGCCTAAATATGATGACAGAATTGATCTCCCCCCCCCACCCCTTTAATTCCAAACATGCTTCTGCTTTTCTCAGATTGAGGAGCTGGGCTGTTGTGGGCCACTTTAGGAGAATGTGGCTCATTTAAGAGAAAAGGCTGCTATTGATAGACTGCTATCTTTTCATCCTCCAAAAGAATAAATTCTGACAAGTGCTTCCAGACCTTGGAAATAGGTGTTCTGATTTGTCATTTTTAGTGGAATGCTTCCTTTTCTTTCAGAGTATGCAAAGATATCGATGAATGGGGAAAGGTATTGCAGCTTCCTGTGCCGGACAATAATTTATGTGAGAATGTGTTAACAATGTTTTCAATGGGCGATGGACATGCCCGGTGCTGGGAAAATTGGATCTTGACTGTGACATCTCAGCTTCTCAATTAGAACGTTCAGATGTCTGCTGCTTTAGGAACAACAACAACAACAAAAAAACACTAAACCTGTGTTTTCAATCAATTACAAATTTGTCTGCCATCCCTCATAAAGACTGTGGTAGTGGTGGGAAAATACATGCTGGGAGGTAAGCACCTATTCTACAGAAAACTTGTTTCCAAATTTTTGGTGTCTAGGTGCATGAAAATAGAGTTACACTATGTGTGGCCTCAGTCCTTGAAAATCCCCTTGATCAGTACCGCACACAACATATAAAATTTACAGTAGAGCTTAAATAAAGTAACATTAAATTGATCAACACTGATTAAATTTGAGGCAACCACCACTTATTGATTTTGTTGTCAAGCTGACTCTACACAAGCAAGCATTACACAGATTCCATATTCAAACCCTTTTAGTTGATGGTGTCTAAAGCAAATGTTTCATTAAGCAAGGATCAGGCTGAGCAATATTGAATTCTGAATACCCATATTATGCAGCCTTAAATCTGTGTGTCCAAACAAACGATGTTTGCATAACTTTTCGACAACTTTTCCCATTTGGAAAAGTATACACAGACAGGTATTGAAAGTGCAGTGTCAGACCAATTCACGGGGCAGTTGGAACCACGCTTTGAACTGAGAGGCTCCTGAGGGTGATTTTTGGAGCGGGTGTTATCCAGCCATCCTCTCCAGATGGAACTGGCCACAGGCCAGCCATGGCTTCTGAGCCAGAAACCCTTCAGGAGAGGTTTCGGCGACCGCTGCTGAGCTGGTACCGTTTGTGTGTGAGGATGCAGATGCTGCCCAGTGCCGCGGTGGCGGTGCCGCAGCCCAGGCTCAGTCACTGCGGTGGTACTCTCCGCGTTCCCCATCTTTCCTTTCCAACCCGCTGGAAAACTTTCAGTGCAGCACCCGTCCCGGAGCTGCGCGGGGTTGCTCCCCCGCAGCCCTGCGGTGGCACTGGGATGAGCTGTCCCGTTCCGCCGGGCAGGCAGCGCCCGGAGCGGGGAGTCCCCCGCTCAGCTCCTGCCCCTCTCCGGTGCTGCCGAGTGCGCCGGGTCCGCGCCGCGGGGACATCCGCGACCCTCGGGCGGGGTGGGGGCTCCCGGCTCCGCACCTCCGAGGGCCGGGCGGGGGAAGGGGCTCGGCGGCGATTGGCAGAGCCCGGCAGCGCCGTCCAGGAAACGGCTCGGGTTGCAACGGGGGGAGTGACCGGGGGAGGAGGAAGGAGCCGGAGGAGTGCGCCGAGAGGGGGAAAGGGGGGAGAGAAAACCCACCTCCCACCCGAGGGGGCTGTCGGCGTGACAAAGCTGCGGCGGCTCGGGGCGGGCGGCTGGATGGAGCGGAGCGGGACCCGCGGCGCGCTGCTCGGCGATGCCCGCGCGGGGGAGGAGGCAGCTGGCGCCGGGCACGGCGGGCTCGCCCCTCTGAG
>VXBN01015482.1:0-23491 GCA_013397395.1 Sinosuthora webbiana | reverse complement strand
GGGCTCGGGGGTGTCCCGGGCGGCTGTGCCCATGCGGAGCTCCGTTCTGCTCCCCGGTGGAGCTGCGGGTCGCTTTGTGGTCACTCACACGGGGGGAAGCCCGAGCAGCAGCGCTGTTCCCCTTGCCTGCCCGCATCCCCGCGGGTGTCTTTGGGGATGGTTCCAGCGGTGACAGCAGGACCGGCAGCACGGGCTGGGGACGGGGTGCTCGGCCCCGGAGGAGCAGCCCCGCCTCGGTACCGGCCCCGGGTCGGAGCCCGGTGCTGCCCCGCCGTGCTGCGGGAGCGGGGCCGGGGGCCACAACCGCCCCGTCTGAGATAAGGGGGGGAGAGAAATCGTCAGTGAGATATAGATTTAAATGCAAAACGGCCCCTTCAAACTGGGACCCATTATGCGTTTGGTGTGAAACGCTATCAACATTTAAAACTTCATTGTCTCCTTTGTACCAAATCCCTGTAAATCTTCCACTAGCCTTTTCTCATTTTCATCTGAAAAGCCTGTTTGGGCTGAATAGCAGCAATCAGCAGCCTCTGGACTTCTCCCGCTCTCTGGAATGTCAATTAAAATGCAGATTTTTTTCCCCCCCTCTCCCCGATCTCTTGGTGGCAAAAGACTTGAGAAAAACAGGATAGTCCTGGAAAGCAAATGAAAGAAGTTCAAACAATGAAAAAGTACTGAAGCTGCCAGCCGGTTCCCATTAGTCCTCCAGAATTAATGTTTAATAGCTGTGATGCTCAGATTTGCTTGGAGATAGAACTCTGCTGAAGAGTCTTGTTAGATATATATGTGTATATATATTGTTATAGACGGATGGATATGTCTACATTTTCTGTCCATACAGGGTTCCTCTGTCAGTGGAACTGTGTATGTAAAGCTGTTAGCTTTAAAGCTTCATGTACCTGGCTTTTTCTGGCGAAGCTACTGGGCTTTTAGAGCGCTTGAGGTTTCTTTGTGGAGGGAAGATCCCTATTTCACTCAGATTTCGCTATTCCCCGCCTAATTGAGAAAGATGCTGAGAAGTTATACAGTGAGCAATGTATTGATTTGGTTAGCATACTCTACAAATCGTACTGTCCCTGGGGAGTGATAAACATCTTATAAACAACAATGCAAGTAGATTAAAAAGAACACCGAGCATCGAATTTAATTAATGCCACTGCTGAACAAGTACTACTTGTTTGTGTGTGCGAGTGTGTTTAAGCTGAAGTACAGCTTGGAGGAATTTGGTTGGGCTCCCAAACCAGTCTGCTTTCCCATGCTTGTCAGTTTGGCAAAGAAAATTTGGGCAGGTATGTGACGAGGTGAAAATTGACTTGATGAGCGAGTGGCAAGGAGAGCCATCAATCACTGGGGGCTGACAACTCCTCCCCAAAGTGTAGCCTGAGAAGAGAGACAGAGTTCCCTTTCAAGGGGAAAAATAAACACTACGTGTGGCTTTCACTGAGTCTGAGACTCCAGGAGGGATTATGGTATTGTAGTCAGGAAGCCAGAATTGTGGAGGCCAAAAAGCATGCTGGGGCTGTGTTCCAAACATTGAGATAGAGGTACATAATTATCCAGCACAGGAGGTCTTTCCAGGGACTCGTCCCCCAGCAACTGTGGCAATTAAACTATGAAAAGAATTTGGTTTTGTTTCGTCTTCGCTGGACTCCACTTCTTTTGGGAGAGGGCAATCCTTGAAGCCTGTTTGCTGTCCTGGTGGTAAAGGGTGGCTTGGCACCACAGATGGGCGCAGAGCTTTGATTTTTGCGTTGTTGCACCTTCTCGAGCCTGGATTTTGAGCTTGCTGCTGCCCTGTGGATGAAGAATCCCTTCTTTCTGCCTGCAGATGTTGAGGTGCAGGAGCCAAGAAAAATCTTCAGGTGAGGAGACGCGTGGCCAAGTAGCCTTGTGCCGCACTCCAGGGTTTAGGATGAGGATAGGAACCGCAAATGTGCTTTCAGTGGCGTTTAGTGTAGTCTGAAAATCTGAAACTGCAAGGAATGTCAGTGGAATTAATGCTCTTGGAGTCTGAAATACATGCTGGCGTTCTGGTATGTTTTCTTTCTGCAAAGCCATGATAGGGTTTTGCATTTATCAACATAGACTTTAATCGGAGTTTACAGGATGATTTATGGAAATTAAATCATCATTACATCCAGGCTGTTAATTAGGGGTTTCTACCCACTTTACAGCTGGGTAAACTGAGCTGCAGGGCTGTGGCTGCCAGGCAAGCGAGGTGGGCAGTGGACCTGGGTGGCGGCATCCAGGGGGGTTTGCTCTGGTCCTGCTCCAGACACAAACTGAGCTCTCTTCAGCTCTACACCTGCTCTGTGCTTATTTATAAAAGGGCTGGGCAGGCTCTTTGCAAATGTTTGTGCAGTGGTCTGGTGGTGTTTTCACTGGAAATTTAATGGTGGTTGCTAGCTTGTGGTGTGGGATGCTCGGGCCAGGCTGAAATCTCTCCAGGAGGGACAGGGCTTTGAGGTGATATCAATGGAGTTGAAAAAAGCTTGCCCTGAAGTAGCAGGGATTCACCTGGGATGCCATGTATTAATTGTTTTCCTCAAGTGACTTATTTGTGTTGTCCAAAGCCTGTTTCTACGGACTCCAGAAGTTACTGTGTACAGTACCCAAGATAAAAGATGCCTCAACAGCATTTTTGAACTTTGTAGCAGGTAGCACAAGGCTAATGAAAATCAGAATCAACTTTTTAAATGGTTGGCTTTTAAAAGGTGTATCTGTGTCCCTGTTTCTGCACGCTGAGGTACCACACCAAATCCCAATGACAAGGACTTTGGACAAGTTTATTTCCACATTCCCTTTTTCTTTTTATTTTTTTAGATTTTCAAGTATTGAGGGCAGGAGGGAAAAAGAGGTTTTGTGTTATTTTTTCCCCTTCCAGACAAGGGCTCTC
Organism: Sinosuthora webbiana; assembly: GCA_013397395.1. Classification (NCBI taxonomy): domain Eukaryota; kingdom Metazoa; phylum Chordata; class Aves; order Passeriformes; family Sylviidae; genus Sinosuthora; species Sinosuthora webbiana. The sequence continues at coordinate 20,595 of VXBN01015482.1, read as the reverse complement.
CAAATTTCAGTTGGGCTTCATCACATCTAAGATGAATCATTGACCAGATTAGAACAATTGCTGCAGTTACTTGTTTTATCCATTTTCTGAGGTTTTAGCGTCTTTTATTTCTGAAGCAGAAAATCAGGTCTAATTTTCTGCTTGAGTTGTTAAATCGCCCTGCGAGGAGGATGCTCTTCTGACCCTCACCTGGCATCTCAGTGTGGAGGCAACAGGGTCCCCTTGAAGGGAGTGCCAGTTCCTTAGGTGCCACTTCTCTGTCAGACCATACCTGGATTACCACTTAACTCCATCCATTTAAATTTGTTTTATTGTGAATAAAATAGACTTTTTTTTCCCCCCCCCACCTCTGAAAAATATATCTCAATAAGTATCATTGAGAGACTGAGAAAAGAAAGGTTTGTGCACACAGCTTGCCATGTATGGATGGAAAGTGATGCTGGGCAGGTCTCCTGTGAAACTACAGACTATACCATATTTTGTACAGATTTTAATTGCCTATAATGCAGTGTAGCAAACAAATACCACTGCAAAGACTTGAGCCTTTCACCTGTCCAGGACTCAGGACCTTCCAAAAAGACACTAAACTGTGTCAGAAGAAGGTACGTCCATGAGGGAGCTGGAAGTCCTGGGCTGAAATAGTCTTACAGATTTTTCCAAGTCTAAGGAGTACATTTTTCAACTGTTTTTCTTGTGGAAAATTACTGAATTCCTGCAAATTCATCTGGCTGCAGAACTGCCTAGGTGAAGGAATGAAAAACAAGGCAAACTTACATAAACCTTCAAACAATAACAAGAATATAATTTGTATAATTGTGGTAATTTTGCAGCATTACAGGTTATGTGCCTGCACATGTGTGTGCCTCTCATTTTTGAAATCCTGTATGTTTTTCTGTCAGTAAAATAGCTCTCAATATGTGCTGAGAAGTGATTTTGTGAAAACAAGGAGGACTTGGTTACGCCTCAGGTGATGATGGAAACTGCTAACAGAAGATGAAAAGTCACTCACTTTTCACATATTCTTGAAGCTGGAAAACTATTTTTCCCATCCTCCTCCTCCCCTCCCTCTCACCTCAGCTCTGTTCGAGGCTTTGTGAAGGTTTTTGGTTTGTGTTTGGAGATGTTTGTGCTGACAGTGTTCAATCTCTCTCCTCCCCGCAGCAGCCGCCGTCGTTCCAAGGGAGGAGGCATTACCCTGGCCGAAGGCACGGCTTTCTCTCCATGCTTCTCTAGAGGAGTTCAGATGGGATTAAAGTCCACATGGAGATATGGAAATGGACCAGGAATTTACTCTAAAAAGATGGTCAGCTGGGATTCGGGTTGCCTTATCTGCCTGGTGGTGGTCACCATGGCTGGACTTTGCCTGGCTCGACCTTCATTTAATTTAGTTGTTGAAGACGCCACGGTGGAACCCGAAGGTAAATCACTCTAGAATTCTTAATTCCTTGAAAGAAGTTAATTTCAAATGCTTGGACGTCTGAAATAGAAGTCAACATCTTTCCATGTGCTCTGGTAAATCTAAGGCAAGTAACAGACCAGCCCTGGAGAGTTACGGTTTCTGCCTTCCCCTGCTCTCGCCTGGGCTGTGTTTGTACAAGCGTGCGTTTGTTTATTCTTGTGCAAGCCAGTGGTGTCAGTGATTTCACTTGGGACTGTCATCACGTTGTATAATCAAAGTGTACAGATGAAAGTTTTCAGGAATGGGCCTTTAAGGAAACCAGTCTGTGGCACGTTTGTGCTGTTATGTGTTGCTGTCTCAAGGAATGAAGCGGATGAGTGGCTGCTACTCTTTGGGATTGTGTTAACCTGAGGAGTCCAGAGAAAAACGAATCTCAGTAGTTTTTATTTGTGAACGGTCAGTTTTGCCAGGCACTCTGCAAAGACGCTATTGCAGCTTTGTTGGTGTTTGTACTGAGGACAAACAGTTCCCTGTTGCTGTTAGTGTTCAAGCACAATCGGTGGTGCAGTGTCTGGACCACAAGTTCTGGAGGTGTAAATGTGGAGTTCTCAATAGAAGGGCTGTAGCTTTTTGCTGTGAGAGCAAAGGCCAATCTAGACCTTCACGCTGAAAGAGGTGTTTTGATAAAACCTCCTATTTTGAGCCTGCACCTGTTGTTATGTTTTTCTAGGTTTGTCTGTTTCCCAAGCTCTCCTTTTCTTCTCTGGAGAGCTCAGGAGGGGCTGCTTTTTTATTGTTGTGAGCTGATTGTATTGAAGAATGATTTTACTGTGTTGTGCTGGATCAGTCCTGCTCTCTGAGCATCTGGGGGAGGAAGTGAGGCTTCTTTCATAAGGTTGTATATGTCTTTTGGAGGAGTGATCACAGTTTTAATAACTCAGCTGTCAAGCTGATCTAATAGTCCACAGAGCATTTCTGACCTGGCAAGCTTGCTGCAGGAGAGTTTGGCCTTTACACATTCTACTGCTCATGTCCATGGATGCAGCTTCGTTTTTATTTAATAATTTTTCATGCAAAACTTTTTTTTTTTTGTTTCTATCCACTGCCTCTAAAAATAGACGTCACCAGCTAACACATTTTTAGAATCCGCTCCAAGTACATTTTTATTGATGGCAGGGGATGAACTATTTAGAGATGATGAGCCCTCTTCCCTAGCAAGCATTCCTGAAAAAAGTTGTCAAAGAATAGCAATATTGTCATCTGTCAGCCACAGAGATTGTTGATAGCAAAAATGTTTGGGTTTTTTTTTTCTTTTGAAGGTAACCTGAGATTTAAAAAAAAAAAATGCCCAACTCTTGTTGCCACTTACCATATGATTTGTTAATTGAACATCTGGTGCCTTTTTGGCTTTTCAGGGGAATGACAAAATCATGAATAATTCTGGTTTCAGACTAGCTTTGTAGTGAGGTCCCCTAGTTTTAGGGTTAAGTCAGAAAGAATGTGATTAAAGATTGGAGAAGTGTTTTACAGGAAGAAAAGTGATATTTTTTGAGTGGTGACTGATAATTTTTCAACTTTTCAGGGAAAGAATAGCTTTTTTAATTTTGGAAAGCACAGTTTGAGAATATATGTCTCTTATACACTGAATATGTGGGGGGTGGAATCTGGGTTTTATCAAAGAGTAAATTGTTAAAAAAAGCTTTCAAACTTCTTTCCTGGGTAGGAATGTTACTGGTGTGAAACAATTTTAGATGTGAGAACCCAAATCATTACCAGAAACAAGGAAAAAAAGTCAGAAAACGCTTCTAAGTTAATGGCATAACAAGAGCTTTTATGCTGCAGAATACAGGGAATTGTGTGGGATTTATATCTGAGATTTGGGAAATAAAACCTCCTTTATGTATTTCATTAAACCCTTTGATAAGAAAAAAAAAAACCCAAAACAAAACCAAGTTTTTACACAATCACCTTCTCTGGGTTCTATCACTGCCACCCACAAGCTCTCCAAGCCCAAACCATAAAAAACCCCTTCAAAAGATCTCTTCAAAGACAAAGCAGGCTTTTTTTTTTTGATTTAGTAAATGCCAAAACATTTTGGGCAAAGGTAATTTGGGGGGGTCAGGTGCTCTAATAATGTAAATTTTCAATGGGGCTGCTGACTGCAGTCATTAGAGCTATGACATTTCATGCCAGCTGAGAAGGTCGGCGGGGCCGTGACCTTTGGTGACACTCACTGATCTGTTCCCGAGTCTTCCTTCATGGACATGCCCTGAATTGTCTGTGTTTATTTATTTATTTTCAATACAAGCTGCTTGGGTTGTTATTGTTTATTGCCTTAGTGACTCAGACTATTGGAAAAGCTGCTCGCAACATCAACAGGAATTGAGACTTGTTCCTTTGGTTGTAGCAGAGAAAATACCTTCTCTCAGCTGTACATAACTTGAGGGACATTTGCAATAATTTTCTTGGTCTATGTATAAAAAATACTGAAGTGAGTGCTTTAGTTCAAGCAGTATTTATCTAACAGGGTAAGATCATGTTGCATGGATATCATGTGCAAGATGTCATGCATCATGGTGCTGTGCTCTTTGGCTCTTCTCAGTCAGTCTTGAGTAAATGAATATCCCTCTGTGACCACTGGATATTGCTCTGGTCCATCTGAAGGTGTTTACACTGGAAATGGCATCTTGATCCATTGTGAGTGATGGTGTTGGTGCTGATGTTGTGGGTGCTCACTGGGGATCCTGAGTGTGGTGGATCTCAGCTGTGGTGCTTTATTCCCCAGCAGTGATGGCAAAACCCGAGGCTGTTGTTCTATGTGAACAGAAATGGGACCCGTGGGACTTCTGTGGGGACCGTCAGCTCTCAAATTATATCTCACATCCAGTGTTTACATGCATGTTTTTTGTCCTAGGGAGCAGAAAGACTTTTTCTGCTTTTAAATGTTTAGAAATAAGCCTCCCCCAGCGTGTACAAAGGCACCATTCTCTCAGCCTGTGTGTGCCCAGGCCTTTGATGATGGCCAGCGTTTCACGAGGGCTCTGACCGCACACATGGGTTGAAGGGTTACTTTGTGAACTGAATAATTAGTTTAGACATATATTTGATAAATAGTGAGCTCTCCCTTGACCTCTCCTTGCCCAGGCTGTGTGTTATCATCCTGCTGGGTAGCTAATTTGGTCTCTTACCCACATGCAATGCCTTGACGCCGTCCTTGGAGCACCCACTCGGAGCCCCTGACAACGCGTTTCAGTTCTTTTAATTTAGGTCAAATTTCAAAGGATTAATTTAAGCTTTCCACAAGGGACAGCCTATTTCTGTGTCCTGTGGAAGACACAGTAGTTCAGAGTGGTTCTACATTTGGGAGATTCCCAGGAGTAGCAGGGAAGGGGAGAGACCCCTTTTAGGGGGTGATGTGTGGAAGTGAGTAACGAGTTTTTCTTTGGGATTCAATCAGTCTTAGCCACTTGCTGACACTAAACAACATCCAAAAATAAGTATGTTCAGCACAGTACCTTCCTTTCTGCAAAAACGTTGAGTCATGTGAACAAGGTACCTTCATTTTTGTAAAAATGTTGGCAGTGCTTGAAGATTAATGTCACCTGTGGTCACCGTGGTCAGCACTGTCCACTTGGAGATCCTTCTTTAGCCTCTGTGCCCTGCCTGGATCAGGATGTGGGATTTTCTGAGGTGCTCCAGCTGTGGCGGTGGGATGTCCCCTGTCCCACTCCCCATCCTGGGGTGTCCCCACGGCTCCTCTCCAGCCAGTGCCACCCTGCTGAGAGGTCACAGGGCTGGGGGGACCCTGCACATCCGTCGTTTTCCTGGGATAGAGGTGGTGTTGAAGCACCAGAAGGCTGCTTCTAGTTTGGTAGGAAAAAATAAAGCAAACTGTTTACCCAGGGTTCCCTTTTGACTGTTTTGTTTTGGCTCTTTCTTTTTTTAAACGAGAACAGAGGCTTTAATATCTGCAAGTTAAATTAGGAATTCAAACCAGATTAGTTAAACCAGAGCCGGCTTTATCTTTTTCATTTATTTTCCTTTTAATTTTATTTCCAGGAAGGGCAATTATTAAAGCCCATTATGGAGGAATGTGACATCCCCACAGCTTCGGGTGAGGGCTGGATGCCCTTTCAGGGATCTGGTTCAGTAAGTTGTTTGGCCCAGTACAGGATTTGCCAGCTGAGATTCTGGGGAATTGTACGAGCAGCCAGATTAAATCAGTCTAAATGTGTCCATTCTGTGTTTAAAGTCTGCAGCCCTTTAGCAGGGGCATGGTCTTGAGCTTCAAACTAATTGGACGTGGGTAGGGTTGTTATTTACAGTCCGTGTTGATGAGACACTGGGAGTTGGTAGTCTCTCAGTGTGGCTACTATTTTGCAAAGTAGCAGAAATAATTGCATGTTTTAGGCATATCTGCCATACAGTTGAAGCTTTTTGAAGGGGTATAATAATTATTAACTTTCAGGAATTTCATTCCTTTGGGGAGGGTTTTTTTTTTTGGTTTTTTTTTTTTTTTTTTTTTTGAGCCAAAAGATTTTCAAAGATGCTGAATTGTGAGGTTTTTTTATATATATATTTTTTTAAAAACCCACTTGTATAGATAAAACCCCAAACCAGTGGCCAACTCCAATGAATGCATAGTTTCCTAATGTTAAAATAGTTCTTCCTTGGCAGGGAAATAGCAACAAATTTCAGGCCGTAGCAACTTTTTTACAGGCAACTTTGAAACCTCTGAAAGCAGAATTTACAATGAAAATGCTGACATCTCCAGTTATGCAAGGCTGTGTATGCATGAGACGATGGACTATTGTGGGGTTTTAATAATACCCATAGCGTGGCTCCTAATGAGCTTATTTCTATATCCAGCTTCCCAGCTTCACTAGAAATGATCTTTAAATGGCTTTGAAGAAAAATGTTCAGAGATCAGTGTTTTCTTAAAATGGGTGTTTAGTTTAGGATTAGGTGGGCGTGCTAGGAAAATAATTAATTACGTCTTTTTCTGTCGTTTATAGAGAAAAATTCCTTATTGGAAGCATCAGATTTTTAAGTGTTAAACATTTTGAGACTCTTCGAGGTTGGAGCTTTAGAGTGAAAGAGACTTTCTTCGAAGCAGCGCTCCTGAGCAGTTTGAATCTTGTGTTTTTAAAAGAACCATCACCCACTTTGGCAAGTTACATCTTGTCTGTGTGCAATAGCACACCTGGCTTGACAAGAGGGGGAAATTCATTTCAGTGTAGTTAAAGAAGTGCAAAATTCAGGCTGAAAAGGGACCGTGAATCCCAGCTGGACAAGTGGGAGCATCCTCTGCAGAGGACACTGGTTTGTGTTAGTGGTGGCGGTGGGAAACAGGGCAATATTTGGTTTGGCATGGAGCCTGCCAGTGTAAAATCATCCTCTGAGCAATTTGGGGACTGATTTGGAGCTCAGACCTTTGAGTTCAGGCTCAGCACGTTGCAGTGTGTGTTTGCAGTGGGTTTTTTTTTTTCAGAGAGATTTGGCACAGCGTGCTCCCCAAATCACAGATGCCGTCTCGCAGTACCAGGGACTAAACTGACTTCTAAGCTGATTGAAAGAGAAGTTGGAGCAACTGAGCAACTTTGGAGCGACTTTGTAAGAGTCAGATCTTAAATAAGGACCAGATTTGCAGGAGTGCAGCAGCCAACAGCTCCTGTTATAATTACGAAACGTGCGCTGGGAGTGCCAGGGCTGTTCTGGAAGTTTGGCCCTTCGGGTTTCAATCGGGGCTGGGAGTGTCAGCAGAACTGCCTTGGCATTTGCTCCTTGGGGACTGTGCTTCCCAGGACAGTTGCAAAACAAGAGACTCTGTAAGAGGAGTGGATTTTTTTTTTTTATGTGGATTTTTTTTTTTAAACTTTCCAAACCAGCTTGTAATTTATAAACCGATTATGTACGACTCCAGATTGTCCTTTCCCATCTCTTTATTATTACTGGTGGTTTCTTTGTTTGGTTTTTTTTTTTTTTTTCTGAAGAGGCCCTTTTTTATGGGTTTGTTTTTCCTTGACTTCTGAGTATCACAGCACCTGATACTGTGATGTGTCTTGTGGGCTTCATTTTCTGCTGGTTCAGGTTTTTGTGCCTCTTGTCATCACACAAATGCCATTATCCATATCAAAGAAAAGGACAGAAAGTTGAATTCTACGGTGCTGCTTTGTTCACTTGCTGTGCTATTATTATTTTAATTGTATTTTTTAAGTGGCTGTAAGTGGAAGCATTTGGTGAACCCCAGTGAAGCTGAGGAGTTGAGACCTGACCTACTTTCATTCCCCTCCTCACACGTTGCAGGTTGTGTGTAATTATTGCTTTTCCTTCCCCACAAAAGAACTGGCTCATCAGTTTGGGACATTCACCGTGTCAAGCAAAGCCACAAGAACTGGGAAGAGGGGAAAATTCCTTTGTACCAAGGAAATGGCTTGCATTTGTGAGGATTTACTGGAAAGGGAAATGTATTGAAGGATGGGAAGGAAATAAAATGAGCATGAGAGGCTGGTTGAGGACGAGAAAATCATAGTTTGGTTGTATTTGATTTTTTTTTTCCCCCTCTTAGCTTTTCTATTTGAATAGAGTTTTGTTACATGGAAGAAAAAAAGTTTGGTGACACCTCAGGCACCTGGTGACATCCTCCCAGGGGACTTGTGGCTGTTTCTGAGTGGGGTTTGGAGTGGCATGCTGTGGCTGGGGATGCCTTGGTGGGCTGCAGGAGGTTCAGTTGTGGTTGGATGGACAGGAATTGATCAGTACAGCACGCAAGAACTGAGTTTTTAAACTGCAGTAAAAAGTTGCGGGGTAGAAAACCTCGGTAAGGTTCATGCTGCACTTCCTTTAGGATGGGCTGTGTGGAGAGGTGAGCTGCTGGCAGGACCTGCTGCTGGGCAGGAGCAGAACCTGCTCTCTCTCGGGAGACTGGCTTTGCAAGTTTGGAGAGCTCAGTGTCTCCGTGTTGCAATATTTAATTTGTTTCAAGGAAAGTAATACGGCTTCTAATTCTGAATGCCACCCGACAGTTCTTGAAAATAATTTTAAACACCCAGTTCAAATTTTGAGTACTTTTTGAGCATGGTTTTGTTATACATTATTTATTCATGAAAAATAGTGCTGTTGAGATACTACAGTATTGGAGTACCCAGATTTCCCTGATATTGTTTACTCAGCAGGGTAGCACAGGTATTTCAGCCGTGCAGGATTAACATGGAGACTCTCTAATAAATCTGCAGTGAACCACAGCTCAGTAATAGCTCTTCTAGCAATTCAGGAGCATTTGAACCCTCTTCCATTAGCGTGGCAAAGTGCCCAGGAGCCACTGGCACCGTCAGGAGTGACGGAGGTGTCTGGAAGTTCAAGTGGAGCATTGTGTGAGTAGTTTTGTGCCACCTGGAAGGGCAGGTAGCCAGCCTGGCTTTTCACTTCAGGGCTTGTGCTGCTCTTTCTTTGTTCCCACTGGAGACTGTCCTGTGTGTGGAGCTGGAATTAAACAAGCTACAATGCCTCTTGCCTAAATGTTGCTCTCGGTTGAAAGGGAGCCTGGTATGCCTTGGGGCTTTGAAGCGTTTGGGGAATATCCCGTGGTTTGTATCCCTGCGAGTTGTGGATGGGACTCTCAAAAGTGCTGAGAGGATGTTTTGGGGATATTGTTTCCAGTGACTATTTTCAAATCCCGCTTTAGGAAGTGAGGGGAGATGAACTTCAGGGGAACAGGCAAGATGAGACTTCCAGACGAGCTGCTAAAATTAAGAGGATTTGTATAGTCAAGTAAAAATGGGACCGTGTACAAAAGAAACAACTGCTGACTTGCTTGTAGGGAATCTGAATAGATGTTCTCTGCCTCCAGAACTAACACTGCAACATTGAATTGTGCAATTTTTAACCTCCCAGTTGTAATTTATTTCTTTTGCACGTTGAGCATTAATAGTCTTGAGCATGGCCTTTGGCAAACCTGGAAGAAAAAGGTTCTGTTCTTATGTTTGGATCTATGCTACGTTCTGTTCAGGTTTTATGCTGCTCTTGAAATGCAAATAAAGAACCTGAAAAAGAGTTACAGATTGGAATAGATGGAAGAAAATTCTAAACCCAAGAAAAACCTTTTGCAACCAAATATACGTGCTCGTACGCTCTCCCAAGGCTGTATATCTTATTATGGAGCCTTTCCCAAGCAAACTTTAAGGCTGGGTTGAACAACAGGAGCTGGTTTAATTGCTCTGCCACTTGGTTACGTGCAGAATTCAGTCAGGGAGATTTGAAGTTCTGCTCTTGCTGAAAGAAGAAACAATAAGAAAATGTTCCTAGTTTCGAATTCTGCTTTTTTAGAAAGAGAAGATTAATTCTTTTTTTTTTTCAGCTTTTCATTTGAGGTTCTGGCAAAACGTGATTCATTTCCCCTTTGTATTGTATAATAGATTACATGAGAAGACTCTTCAGTAATGAGTTGGAAGAGCAGTTAATTATTTTTGAGATTGTGTTACATGTGTGTTAGGTTTGTTGTACTCCTCAGTTCACTTAGCAGAGAGACTCTCACTCTGTTACTTTAGGTGGATGGTGGAGTTTATGACTTGACCAGAAATGTTCAAGATTTGGTGGCTGGAACCAAACATTCACATCCTGAAAGATGGCCTTTAGTTTCTCATCAAACTGATGAAATTACAAAAGGCAGCACAGTAGTTTTAGGGGGTTTGGTGTGGTGTCTCAAGGTTGGGAGTGCTCTTTCCCTCCGTGGTTGCCAAGTCTTCGTGCAGAAGCCATCCTGGTGCTTTCTTGTCTCTGGCCCTATCTGGAGATCAGTCCTCTGGTGCTGCTGTATAAAGAACTCTTCATCCTGCAAGGAGCAGACCGTGAGGAGGGGGGACAAACAGGAAGAAAGTGGCAGGGCAGTTCCCAGCAGCAGGAGGTGGCCTCGCTGGTCTTTCTGCTGTTTACTTTGAACTTGGCATGCTCTGAGTCTTCCCTGGCCTGGCTTCCAGCAGCACAAAGCCCAGGCCAAGCCCAGGAGCATGTGATACTTGGCGTTTTTGACGCAGGTTGTGAGGTTGTGCAGCCCTAATTTTTTTTTTTTTCTGAAACACAGGTAGGAGCGATCAGGCTACAAGCTGTAGGAATTTTTAATCTCTGCACGAAGCCTAGACAGGTGTGTGAGTTTGTTGAGGATTCTCAAAGCTTGACAGAGAGCTCACATGGAATGTATGTGTATGCAAACATCGAGATAGAAAATGTTGAGTTAGAAATGCCAGTGAATAGGGCAGATGTTGTTGGGAGAGAAATGGAACCAGAAACAAGTTTCAAATGATGGCCTTGCAAACAAGACTAGATACTTTGGAGAAATAGAACTGTGAAAGGTGCACTATAGTAGGACCCAAGAGGGGTGATTATAGATGATTGGCTTTAAGGCATTAACAGCATTGTGTGGCAAAAGATGATGGGCCAAGAAATGCTTATAATGCATTGTAATTAGGAAATAGTTTGGCTTCTAATTGTGATGGTGTGAATTGTAACATCTGTATTGTCTCACCCTTCACATGAGACTGAAAATGGAATAGAAATTCTCAGTTGCCCCATCTCTGGGTCAGAAAAGGGTATAATCCGACACAAGTATAATTCCTCTCTCTTTGGGAATGAGTCTTTCCTTAACCAAGGGGTGAGTGAGACACATCCACCCAATTGCTTGGCAGCCATCAAAGCCCTGATGAAACTTTTCATGTCCCTCACCCTGTGTCAACCAACATAGCAGGGGACCATCCTCACAGGATTTGGTCCGCCTGCTCTCCTCTGCTGAGTGTGATGGGGCCTGGTGGCTGTAGCCAGGGCCAAATTCTTTTTGGGGACTGTTGCCTGCTGCCAAGGAGTATGACCCAAGACAAATGGGATATAATCACACGGGGATAATTTTTGGGTGCCTATGCAGACACATTTTTTCCTCATCCAAGGATTCCGACAAGTGGCAAAGCGCTTTGTTGGTCACCAGAATTTTTTTATTTTTTCTGAGCCTTCAAAGCTTAGGAAAACAAGATATAGTGCAGTGTAATATTTTCCCTTACCCGTGATGACATTGGCAAGTTATTGCAATTGGAGGAGATTCATTTTTTTTAGATGATTTTATTATATGTAGCACTCAATAGGAGTTGACATGGTGTGGAGGTCCAAGCTCCAGCGGGTCAGTGTGGCTGGAAGCTCCACACTTGCTGGAGCACCAGCCACGTGTGATGTGGCAACTTTATTTTGCAAATGTTCATTTCCAGGGCAAGAGGATTATTATTCCTGTTCCTTACGTAATTTTTTTCTGGTTTGGTTTTGTCTCTTTACCCGTCAGATGATTATATCTTATTCTATAAGGATAACAATACTAAGGAACATGCCAGGAAAAAATTATTTTGAAGAATCTGGTGCTTTGTTTTGTCAAAGTCTATCAAATAGAGCAGCCCAGGAGTTTGTGTTAAAGGAGCAAGTAAAGACTTTAGAATCTGCCACGTATTTATGTTTGTAGCTATCATGGATGGCTCTTCCAAGTTTTGTGTTTGAAGCTTTTCTACCAAGCCCAGATCTTTTTCATCAGATTTGAGCAACTAATGTTTTTGTACGTTACATGGGGGGGAAATGATTCGTGCTCTTTGGAGTCTTGTTCAGGGACAAGGGATGTAGAAAAAAAATAAACTGTTAGTGTTTTAAAATCATGGGAGGAACTGTAGCAATTTGGAAAGGAAAGTGTTTTATCAGAACAGAGACTTCCTGATGGTGCCTGGCAGAGGCAGAGCTGGGCAGAGCTGGCAGCTGGCTGACAGTAACAGTACAAATGGGACAGCAGGAATCCAGTGGCTTTGGAGCAGCTGATGGATGAATTGCAAACACTGTTTTGTGCCCCTTTGTCTAAGGAGCCTTTGTTTTGCTGTTGGCTAATGGGAGATGGTCACCACGGCCAGGAATGACTCTCTGCATTCTTAAACTGGTGGCTGAGTCTTTTGTAGGCTGATTTTATCATCCATTGTCAGAAGAGGACATGGAGATACTCTTAGTATTGGTCAGCTTAAATTAAGGGAGAATCCCATCATCTTGTCCCTGGGAGGTGGGAGGGAAGGCTGCAAACCTGACTGGTGATACCTGGGCTGCCTCCTGGAGGGAGCCCAAAGCCTTGGGCTTGAATTGCAAAGTCGTGAGACCTATTTGACATCCCCATTCCATGTTGTTCATTCAGTGTGGTCTTGCTGGACGTCCCTCAATGGCAGGAAAGCCATGAGGAGGGGTAGGAGAAGCAGCAGCAGTGGTGGTGGTTGGCAGCCTGGTGTTCCCTGTGGGGACATTCAATTTTGCAATGAACCTCTTGGATTCTTGACAGGTCAGGTCTGTTGACCCTTCTGGGCACACTGTGGTGAGTGTTTAGTTATTTACTAAAGCCTTTTGAAGTGAAAGTGGCTTGATGGGGTCTGAGGCTTTTGTGTTCTGGAGAGTTGTGTGAGAGTCTTTGCTGGGGTTAGCTATTAGCTGATTGTTTCATTATTTGGCTCTGTAACTAAGTAACTAAATGACTTGAGACTTAAGATAAGCAGCTCTTTGTTAACATTTTATTAGATGGAGACAATTAATAATAATAATAATGATAATAATAATAATTTAAAGCCTAAGGAAGTAGAGATCTCTCAGTGACCGAATCTGGAACAGAAACATGTTTTGGAATACAATTGCATATCTTAATAATCTGAAATAGAGCAGTCAGAGTGTCCCCAGTCCTCTATTGTGGTGATGGCTTTTATACAAACAGTCTTTACTCCACTTGATGGCTGGATGGCATAAACCATGCTGTGAGGCTGTATGAGCAGGCAGAGAAAAAAGTTCACAGCTGTTTATTTAACAGCAGCTTGGTTTTCCATGGCAGTATTGTTCAGCAGCTCCACCTATAAAGTTTAAATACATTGTGTGCACCACTGTTATGAATAAGGATGTAGCTGAGAGCAGAAAATAGCAGAAGCAGTGTCCCTTGTCCTGCAGTGTTTAAGAACACCCAGAGTCGTTCTGCACGTGCCTTTGTTGCTTGTTTGGTGTTCTAAGGGGTGACAGACAGGTGTAATTCACATCAAGTCATGCACCTTTGCTGGAGGAACCAATGCCACAGTTACAGGATTTGCTGGGTTTGCTTCAAAAGGAATCTTGTGCCTCCTTAGAATCAAGGAATGGTTTGGATTGGAGGAGACCTTTAAAAGTCCTCTTGTCCTACCTGCCTGCAATGAGCTGGGACATCTTCAGCCAGACCAGACTGCTCACAGCCCTGTCCAGCCTGGCCTGAAATGTTTCCAGGGATGGGGCATCCACTGCCTCTCTGGGCAACCTGTGCCAGTGCCACCCGCGTTGTAAAAACTTCTTTACATCTTATCTGACAAACCCAGCAAAGGGCTGGTTCACTGGTCAAAGGTGTCTGGTGATGGCTGAGGATCCAATTCCAAGGCAGAGCTTCCCAGAGGGCTGGAGGAGCTGGATGTGATAGCTGGTCATCGAGCCTTGCCTGGGGAGCAGGGAAAGAATCGTGCTGTCAGCCACAGGGGAGCCATTGGTTTGATGGTACAGCATGGACACGAGTTCAAAATTTGTCCCTGAATTTCAGAGCAGTGCAAAAATCCATGTGTGGTGTCCCAGGGAGAGTTAACTTTGCAGCTTAGGTTGTTTATGTGCTGATGGGAATTTCTGAACAGTCTGAACTGGTTGATTTTCGCAGTGAAGCTGTTGGGCGGATTCATGCCTCAGAATCCCACCTGTTCTCTGTTTGCTTTTGGGCACCATTTCAAACCCACACTGGAAAAAAGTTTATAGGCAAACATTATAAAAAGTGACAGTCTTAAGTGCTGCTACATTCTAGTTTGGCAACACAAAGGCTTACCTGAAATAACTCACAATGTCCAAACATGACTTCATTACATCATGACAACACTTTGCTGCATCTTCCCTGATACTCTAGAGAGAAAGAAATGGAAGAGGATAATATAAACCAAATGCTAATACCTGTTTGAAACTTGTTTTTCTTTAGTGTACTAGTGATTTTCTTTGTATAAGGCATTTTTTTTTAAGTTGTAATTTTGAAATAAATTACTGTTATCAAGTTTGGATTTGGATTTGTGTTGAAAGACTCATTGCAAATGTGGGGTTAGTAGTTTAAAAAGAGATGAAATCAGGGATGTGATGTTAAAAAATTATTTTCATTTATATTTCCTTTTAATTGTGTGTGGGCTCATCCTGTGAGTTTCCTGGCACTGTTAAGCAGAAGGCTCTAATACACTTAAAGAAGGGTTGAGGTATCATCATCCAAGGTGGCTTTTAAAAAAGTTTAAACAGAGACATTTTTAGACTCCACTACATTTTTGGCACAGTATAAACTCTGTAAAATAAGTTTTCTTTGCAGGTAGGGCATTACAAAGAAGTCTTACTAACTTCAAAGTAAATTAGGTAACTGGCTTCAGGTACCTTTTTTATTTGACAGTGAAATCTAATTAAAAAAAATTCTCAAGCAGACTCAAACACACTCATTACTGTGATGAAATATATGTAGAAAGGAGCCCATGCTCCTTCTGGAAATTCGATTTCTAAGAGCATAATGTAGCACTCAGTGAAACACCTGCATCGCAGATCTGTGGGTTCGTGACTGTATCAGCAAGAGTGAATTAATTTATAAGGGGTATAAATCTGTATTGGAGCCTGTCCTAGACTCTTGAGATGGAACTCTGCACGCTAGAAAGTTTAGAGACCTTGTTATAAAATCCAAATCCAAGAAGCTTTACAGTCTCCCTAACTGGTTGTGTTGGGGGTGGGTTTTATGTGCCACCTTGATGTGACGTGTGTGTCAAATCTTTTTCTTTGAGAAAACACGTTTGCCTGACTGAAAAAGGCAGGAGAAGCTTTGTTAGGGCACATTCCTGTAATGACAGGATTGCAGGGAGAGAAATTGTGTCTCCAAGTCAATCAGTAGAACCTGATGACTAAAGACATGAGTCCCCCACCGTGCTGGGCCCTTCTGGTGCTCATAGAATCATATGATTTCAAGTTGGAAGGCACCCATGGGGACTATCAAGTCCTACTCCCTGGTCCTTGCACAAAGCTCTGACAGAACTTCAGCATTTCCAGACTCCCATCTACAGGCCTGCTCAGACCTGGTGCTTGTTCCAGGCAAGCACCTTGTTGAAAAGTGTGATAAAGAAAATGACAACCCAAGGATGAATAACACTGGTTTCAGGGTTTTGGCATTCTTTGAAGGGAGTGTGGACTTCAAAGAGTCACCTTTTAGTGTTCCTCAGAGTCCCAAGCAGACAGAGAGGTGTTTAATTTATTCCTAGGTGCACAGTTGGTGCCTGTGCAGGGCAGGACATGTCCGGGGTGCTCGGAGAGCAGCTGTCTGTGCACTCTGACCCTCCCTGTGAGCAAACAGAAGATGCCTCTGTGCTTTTTTCCTTTATTTACCATTCCTGCCACCCTTGGCGAGGCCCTTGGGAGAGGGATGGTGTGGTGGTACGGAGAAACCATTTCCAGAAGCAGCTCCTGTGTGTGGGACAGCCTGAGTCCATCCTAGGTGTGCTGAGCCTTCCCTCTGCACTGTGGAGACAGTCTGGAGTGCCGGGGCTGCAGCTCCTTTCCCCCTGCTGAGAGCTGGCCCTGCAAGGGAGGGATGAAGCTCCAGTAACTATAGGCAGATGTAGTTTCCCAAGGATGTTTTTTTGGAAAAAGGCTGTGGTTTGACATTCTTATTACCGGGTTGCAGAAGGGAGCTGAAGGATGAGCCATTTAGTTCTGAACTTCTGTGCCTACTTCGACTTTGAAAGCTTCGCTTGTGCTCCTGGGTTTCTGCTGTATTCCTCTTGGGAGAGGTTGTGAAATAAGTAATGAAGCAAAAAAGAATTTAAAGGAAAAAGTCATGGAGGGAAGTGCTGGTACTGTAGAAGGCAAGTAAAAGCTTTGTGATAGGCACAGGGAGAAAAATAAAAGCCATCCTATATACTGTGTATAAGAGGAACTCATGTTTATTAGCTTAGTGAGTGAAAGGGGTTTTGGGTGTCCTGTCCTTTCAAAACAGCACATCCCAGGTTTTAAAAATTAAAAAGCAACTTTTAATAAAATCAGGTGGAGAAAGATAATTATTCATTTGAATTGTGGATCCAAATGCTAAGACAGAAAACAGAATTTGCATTTTGAACCCCTCCTGTTCCTACAAACCTTTTGAAGCCTCCAGGGTCTGCAACACTCATTGTCCCCTGCTCCCTATGACTGATGAGAAGAGTCATGTGTTGGTGTGGCACTGGGGACAAGGGACATGCCAAGACACTGATCAGTAGTGCCTGAGCTTTACCTGTGGTGAACTTCTTTAAAAATAACCTGCATGTGGTTTGTTCAGTTTTACAACACGGCATACTGGGGCTAATCTGGATGAAACTTTTTTTTTTTTTTGAAACATAACTACCTTTTTTTGAACGTAACTTGATTTCTGTGAAAAGGGGACCTTCACTGACCTGTGTTGGAAATTCTCTCCTTTCTCTTTCTTCTATTTTTTTTTTTTTCCCCTCCTTTCCTTCCACCTTCGCAGAGCCGCCAACCAAATACCAAATCTCTCAGCCAGATGTTTACTCGGCGCTGCCAGGAGAGCCGCTTGAGTTGCGCTGTCAATTGAGAGACGCCGTCATGATCAGTTGGACTAAGGACGGGCTCCCTTTGGGGCCTGACAATAGGACAGTGATTATTGGGGAGTACTTACAAATTAAGGATGCCACGGCCAGGGATTCGGGCCTCTATGCTTGCACTGCTGTTAGGACCCTAGACAGTGATACTCTGTACTTCATTGTAAATGTTACAGGTGAGTGAGTCCAAGGGCAGGTTTTTGCATCCAGAACCTGTGAAATGTTGATGATAAGACACATTGTGACCTAACGTGTAACAGTCCGCTTGGGCGCAGAGAGTTAAGATGAGCTCTGTAGCCGTTTTGGGCGTTTTTCTCCTCGTCCTGACCCTGAAATGGGCTCGGTTTGTATCTACTTTTTGCTCCGTGGGCTCTACAGTCATTAACAGCTGCTGCAGAGCTCTCTGTTTCATGCCACTCTGACAGGATTAAATTAGACAGCCGTGATGATGATAAAGCCAGTGGAATGAATACAGGTTTTTGCCCCCTGCATCAGGAGAGGAAAACGTGTGCTCTACATCCTTCAAGTTTAGAGATAAATTGTTCTGGAGATGCTCAGTTCTGTTCAACTGCATTTCTTTAACAGAAGTTAATATTTTAAGTGGAAAGAGATTTTTGCAATTAGCAAACTCCCTTGGGAGGCTTTGTAGCAGTTCAGGAAGGACTCCTAGCTAGTTTTTTTACAATTTTACGTGGAAATAGCACATTTTGTGGCTGGATTTTCTTTTTCTCTAGCTTCTGCACAACTAACATGAACACTTGTTCTCCTTGATATACTCTATAGTCTAAATGATGTAGCTTATCAATTTATTTGTCTGTAAAAAAAAAAAAAGATAGGCTGGTTTAAAGACTTGGTTGTTTTTAATGTGCAGATGCTCTTTCCTCTGGGGATGATGAAGACGACAATGATGGGTCCGAGGACTTTGTGAATGACAGCAACCAGATGAGTAAGTAACAAGGAACTGCCAGAAGTCACTAGCAAGATCCACGTGGAAAACTGTGCCCCATCTTTTGCACTCCTGTCTTCAGAGCTCCTTGATTGTTGACTGCATGTACTGTCCAATAGTGGTGTCTTTGTCCTCCTGTGTTTTCTGTCTCATGTAGCTCGTAACTTGGAAAAGAAAAACAAAAATAAACTAATATTCTTTTGAACGTGCTTTTCTGGTCTGTACTTTCTTTTTTCCCTTCTTCCTGGCATTTCTGCTGTTTCCTTTCTTCCTGAGTCGAAGTTCGGTCTTTGTCTCTCAATTTAGACTCTCACAGATAAACTAACTTTTCCTGAACCTGAGCAGAAATTCAACAGAAGAAACAAAGATCCAGCTCATTTTGTCAAAAGGTGGTATGAAAACTTTTTAGAAAAAAATGAAGTTGTAATGAGGAAAATCCTTCAATCCCTAATCTCAGCAGAAATCTCCCCATGGAGAATGAATTTGGAGACAATGAGGTTCTTTTGTCTGCAAAGGACCTTAAGGTTTGTGGCAAAGGAGGCAATTCAGTGCTAAACCCACATTTTATGTTACTTATGCACGATGAAAATGGGCTAAAGGAGTTCTTAAACCTATCTGAATGTGTTAAACTTCGTCCCCTTTAGAGAATTCATAGAGCTATTAATAAACTCTAAATAGAGCACTCTTAGAGAGGAAAAAAAAGTATATAAAATTCATATTGGCCCCTTATACCACTGTGCAGGGTTGCAAAACCCCCTCGGTGACTGGTTTGCTATCGCTGGTGCCTGGTAAAGTCAATAACACAGAGAGCACAGAAATCCTTCTGGGGAGATGTCAGTGAGTGGCACCCAGAGTGGGCAAGGAGTGTATTTGCTGCCCAGGCTGATCAGGAGCTGGCAGCTGCCCTGCAGCTTGGAACACTTGTCCAGGTGATAAAGCAGGAGCCTGATTTCGGCTCCCCTGGTTAGTGCCTTTTGTGTGCCGCTGCCCCTGGCCTGAAGCTGTGAAACATTAGATGCTATTTAAAGTGATATAAGTTCCTAGCTGCCTGTTTGGCCTCTGCCATCTGTTAATGTGATTAACCCTGGGCTGATGCATGGGTGCCTCTGGAAGGGGCTGAGATCAGGCAGCTGGAGGCTGCCCTGACAGAGGAATGCGGTGGCAAAGAGAATTGGAGAGCTTGGAAGAGGGACACTGCTTTTAAAAGAGGTTGTCTAGGCAAAACCCACCAATCCAGGCAGTGTTAGCGCTGCCCTGAGATGGAACCGTGGTTAGAAATTCCTTTTAGGAAATATTTCCAATGTTTGCTCTTCCTTAAAAGCTTTACTGGTGCTGGTCAGAAAAGAGCTTGCGATATTTTCGGTGACAATTGTGCTTCTGATCTGCAGTGGTGGCTTTGGTGATGCATTGTGAGCATAAATGGCTTTTGGGATAAGTAAAGGACCTGCTCTCAGGGCAGCTGTGCTCTGTAATGGCCTCAGAAGGGTTCCTGCCCTTCCAGCAGCGGGGAGCGGTGCCCAGCGCTTGCGCTAATGACGTTCTTGTAAAACGAGCTATCATTTTAAGCTTCTGTTAATCAGTCTTGATTGGGGAGCTGGTGAAAGGCCCTTGACAGTGTCCATCTGCTGGGACAGGGGCGTGTGCTGCTGCAGGGGCCAGGCACACTTTCCCTGCTCTCAGTGAAAGATGCCTCTCAAGCGCCAATGTTCAAACATCGGCGGACGGCGGGGAAAGCGCAGCCGTGGAGATGGGAGGGAGGAAACTCCGAGAAAACAGATTTGGGCCTGAGCAGAGGATTCCACAGGCAACTCCTTGTTGGATTGATCTTTAAAAGGTGCCCACTGTCTGCTGAGGGAGCAGCACAGCCTCCCCAGGGCTGAGCTGGAAGCAGGACAATGACTGAAGGGTCGCGGCACAGTGTCCCTCCAAGTGTTCTGTGTTCGGTGAAAAGTTGCATCGTAGTAACTCCCTTGGGTTAACAGAGGCTGCTGAAAGAGGGTTGTGATTTGAGATATGTGTGAAAGTCAGGGCTGGGACTTGGTGTGGCGTGCCTTGTAAGCCTTCTTTTTCCTCTTCCAAATGTTCTGCTGCAACCAAGATGCCACATCTAATTAAAGATACTGTGTTCCAAGGCAGGTGGAAGAGTGACGCAGGAGCTGTGTCTTCCCTGTGTGTGCTGTGGGGCAGGCAGTGAAACACAGTGGCCAAATGCCCTTTACCTTCTCTGCCCATGGGATGTGGAGCCTGGGGAAGTCCACGACCTCACAAGAGTCCCTGGCTGCTGCTCTTTTACAGAAGTCTTTTAAGTGTTTCCTCAATCATGGTTTGAGCTTTGCAGATCTCAAATGATTTAACTGATAATTTACATACAAATTACAGCTGTGATCATTAAGGATAAGCAATGGAAATTGGCCTGGTTATGCCTTTACTGATGGAAACAAAAGGCCATGGTCTTCAAAGGTTGTTGCTTTTTGATGAAACAATTCTGATAAAGTCCAGCTGTCTTGGCATGTTAATTATGATGAGATGAGGCAGGAAATGGCTGTAGTGCCTTCAACAGGAAGCTGAACCTTGGCATTCTCATTCCTGCATACTTAAAA
>VXBN01015480.1:382296-440788 GCA_013397395.1 Sinosuthora webbiana | reverse complement strand
CGAAGATTTGCCAATTGTCCTTTTGGCCCCTCAACTTGCACCACACCCTTCGACTGTCATGCAAATTGGAGACCCCCTATACCCTGGACGTGTCCAGGCACGTTTTGCAATGCCCAATGTGACGGCCAATCCCGTGAAGGGAAAATGGTCACGTCCGCTCCAATGTCTAGGAGACCCCTTGATGGTTTTTGTCTCCTCACCCACCATTAGCTTACAGAGTTCCATCGGTTTTCCTCTCCCAATTGTCCTTGCTGAGTTTACTCCTGGAATACCCCCACCTGCTGTTGTGTAAGGGGTAGGGATTACTTGGGCGATGACTTGCCCCTCGGGAAGGAAAATTGGTGGGTTTTGGCACCGCAACCAGAGGAGGAATTGCCCGGGATCTGATGGGAGGAGACCCGGGGCAATTTCAACCTCCAGTGGAGTGAATTTGCAATCCCCCACGACAACAGATTTGTCTTCCATTCGTGGCCAAGTACCTTGCTCGCTCGGGTCGATCGAAACAAAGTGCCAATCACCGTCAGCCAAGTAGAGTGGTTTGGTTAAATGGAGCCTAAATGGCTCGTTGACCGAGGTCGTCGTCAAAGACGGGGTCACGTCCGGCGTGGTCGACACAGCAGGTGTGTCAGTCTGAATCGGTTTGGGCTCCTGGATCAGAGCCGGTGTCGTATCCTGGTTGTAAGGCAAAGAGGAGACATTAGATCTCTAATTTTGGTCCCTTTTACATTCCCTTCCCCTTTTCCTCTCCATGGTTCGGGCCGCCCAATTTATATCAGCACGCTGGGTGGCCCCGCGCTCACTCCCTAGTTTTTTTGCTGGTTTTGGGAGTCTTTCCCATCTCTCCCCCTCCCCTTCTCATCCCGGAATTTATCAAATTCCTTTTTGAGAGGACACTGCTGACACCAGTGGCCCCCTTTCCCGCACAGAACGCACGGCCTGTCAGCAGCTCCCCGGAAGGAGCGCTTCCTTTGGGCCGGAGTGCGGTGGGCTGACGGAGCATCTGATGGCTTTGTTTCTACTGCGGCCGCTGCGATGATCCTCTTCCTTTGGTGGTCTCCTGACGAGCCTATTAACAGGACTCTCTCCTCACAAACCTCGAGCATGTCGTCGAGCATGGGAGGAGGTTTTAAGGGTAATGTGAGGATGGCCGCGTGACATTTCTCATTCGCATTCGCAAAGGCCAATTGTTCCAGGACCTCCTCTCTTGTTTGCTCTCGGCGAACTTGANCTCCCCGGAAGGAGCGCTTCCTTTGGGCCGGAGTGCGGTGGGCTGACGGAGCATCTGATGGCTTTGTTTCTACTGCGGCCGCTGCGATGATCCTCTTCCTTTGGTGGTCTCCTGACGAGCCTATTAACAGGACCCTCTCCTCACAAACCTCGAGCATGTCGTCGAGCATGGGAGGAGGTTTTAAGGGTAATGTGAGGATGGCCGCGTGACATTTCTCATTCGCATTCGCAAAGGCCAATTGTTCCAGGACCTCCTCTCTTGTTTGCTCTCGGCGAACTTGAAGCTCGACCGCTTTTGTGAGGCGTTCCACAAAGTGGATGAACGGCTCTGTCGGGCCCTGAAAAATCTTACAATGGTGAGGAAGAGGACCGGAGGGCTGTATTTTTAGAAACGCTCGCTCTGCTGCCTCTGCTATTTTCTCAAGGACCGGGGATGGAATGTCTGAAGCTTGAGTCCGCGCCAACGCCCACCAGCCCTCACCAATCAGGTGGTCAAAGGTGAGTTCAACCCCTTTCTCATCCAATGCAGTGGTTAGATCTAATAAACTCAGGAGGCTGTCCTTCAGTAGACGTTTCCACGATGACTCCCAGAGTCTATACTCTGTGGCATTCATGAGGCATCGGAAAAGGTATTTTAAATCGAATGAGACAACTACACTCCCGGTTAGTTGGGCATTTAAAATTCCTCGGAAGTACAGACTATCACGCCCGTACTCCTTGAGGGCCTTACACAGATCCTTCACTGCATGTTGAGGAAGGGGCTGCCAGGATGCAGTGGTGGTGTTCCCACCCCTTGATGGTCGGTATGTGACCGGCGCAAGGGATGGGATCTGCCTGTGGCCTGGGCTCCCGGGTTCCTGCTCATCCTCCTCCAGGCTCCAATCGTGGGAACCAGAAGGAGAAGTGTGGGAACCGGAAGTTGGGCGTGGACTTCGGTGCCCAGGGGGAGTGGTCTGACACCCTGACGATGTAAACTGGGAGGCAGACCTTGGGGCGGAGCGCATGGGAGGGGTTTTTGGAGAGGGCGGGGAAAATACAGAGGAAGGAGGAGACCAAGGAGGCGGGTTCAGAGGAGGAGTCTGGGATAGGAAGGGGTTGGAGGGATGGAGGAAAGGATTTCGGGAAGAAGGAGGCGAAATGGCGGGAAGGGATGTTAAAGACGATGATCGCGCCATGCGGTCACCGCCATTTTGTGAACTGCACAAACCGCGGCTGGAGGCACCAGCGACTCTCCCTCAGCCAAACTGAATCTAACACGAGGCTTGTCAACTGGGAAGGAATGGGGGAAGGAGAAGTCCCGAGCAGCCTGGCCAGGGCTGCCGCGGAAATCCCGAGCAGTCCGGCCAAGACTGCCTGGGCAGGGGGAACTTCGGTATCCTAGGGGAGCCAGGGCTGGCGGGTAAAGGCTTCTGCTTTCCCGCAGCTCCCTTAAGGATACCTGCCTTAGGGTAAATGGGTTTGGGACTGGGGTGAGGGGAAACCGGACTAGGGGAAACAACACTTTCTCGAGAGGGCTGCCTTTCCTCCACTCTCTTAATCGTCAAAAGAGCAGATCAAATCTGCGTGGGCCAAAACATCAATTTAGCAACCTTTAAATCTCCTGATTTAGCCAATTGAGTAAATTTATCGGTCACTGCATCCCATAAGTGANGCCTTAGGGTAAATGGGTTTGGGACTGGGGTGAGGGGAAACCGGACTAGGGGAAACAACACTTTCTCGAGAGGGCTGCCTTTCCTCCACTCTCTTAATCGTCAAAAGAGCAGATCAAATCTGCGTGGGCCAAAACATCAATTTAGCAACCTTTAAATCTCCTGATTTAGCCAATTGAGTAAATTTATCGGTCACTGCATCCCATAAGTGAACCTCAGTGACAGAGTCAGGAGAGGTCTGCGGAAAGTGGAGGAAAAGCCTTCTGATAAAATGCTTTAGCTCACCCTTCGAGCATTTAACCTTTGCAATGGACAAAATACCATAAACTTTACACAAAACCTCTTTCTGGGTGGTAGAGAGCCTTGCATCCATGCTGGCTCGATGAATAAAGTCTACCAACTGGACAACACAACCAAGCAACAAAAATCTGAACTAAAATCAGCGCCCTGAGACACACTTAAAACTGGAGGGGACACCCAAGGGCCCACACCCCCGGGGTGCCACGCACAAACACAGGGGGTTCAAAGGCAAAAACCAAGGCTCGACCACCTGTAAAGGGGCCACTGAACCACAAAACCGAAATACCGCAAAAGGAACCAAACACAGAAAGAAAAATAGCACCCGGAGTAAACCTCCAGGAGAGGGCAAAAGGTACTCCCCCCACCCCGGGACTGCGCGGTCTGAAACAAACTCGAGATCCGAGCTGTTTCCCTGCTGAGGCTTGAAGCCTCAAGGCTCAAAAGCCTCCACTGAAGGCGCTCCGTTAGGAGCTGACCACTTACCAACTCCGGGGCAGAGTCTTCAAGGCCAGTTGTGCTGTTGTTCCCTGCAGGGAGAAGACTCCTCAGGGTGCAAGAGGAGCTACCTTCTCCTTCTGCCAGGAGCGCACCCACCAAGGGCTGCTACCACTGGCAGGTGCGTGCTGCGCCGAAAGTCCCTGCAACTCCGGGTGGATAGCTCCAGGCGGGTCAGGAACCAGTCCACGGGATCCGGCGATGTTCTCGGACCAGCCACGTCGGCCACCACGCTGTTGTCTCGCCTGCCAACCGCTTCCAGACACCGTTAAGGCCACCCCACGTTGGGCTCCACACTGACGCGGTGCTTTAGCTCTTTCGCCTTTTGGCCAGCCCTGGCACCACGGCAATTGAGATGGTGGGACTTGGTTAGCTCTCAGGCGAGAGACAACAAAGGCAGAAGAAAGAAAGAGGGACTTTTCTCAAGGCTCAACCAAACTGGATTTATTGACCCCACACGGGAGGCAACTGTAACCCAGGGTGTCTGCCTCCGCAGAGAGAGGGAACACTCTTGCACTGTACTTATATGTGGGGGTGGTACAGAGGGATGGGTTCAGCAGGGGACCAATAGGGAAACAACATGGGAGTGGCTTTAACCTTAACTGACAAACCATTAACCAATCAGGGTAAAGTAGGAGGGGAGAGCTGGATTCCTGTCCAATCATTCGACGCTCTCCCTGGAACTTTCTAGATGCAGGGAGAGGCCTAGGGTGATGGACAGGGCCCAGGGGTTATATAACACAAGATTGACATACATCTGTAACAAGGGAAGAACCAAAGGGAAATAACTGAAGGGGTACATGGAACAAACCATTTACATAGAAACTTAACATAATAATGAAACACAGAACATAACAGAATCCAGTTTGGATATCACAAACAAAAATTCCAACAGTAGCTTGAAAGAAATAAGAGTGGGACAAGTCAGAACAAGAAGTCTGTCTTCATATGAATTCTTGCCGACAGGCTTCTCTGTGCCTAATTGGCATGATATTTTTTATGTATAATTCAGAATGTGGCATAGAACCACTGGCATGGGCTAGGTGCAGTATATGTAGAAACATATTCAGCTACTGTTTTTTGTCTTGATGCATGCAGCTGTGTCTTAGGTGATGAGCAGCTGTGTATGTGTGAAGGTGGGAAATGCAGATTTGGAGGCAATCAGTCATTCTAGAAAAATATGAATTCTGTCCTCGTTATTGCATTTTATCCAGGGAATCAAAGTATGATAGCAGAGTTCACAAAAGTTCATTTTTGCTTCAGAAGCACAAAAATAAAAAAAATGCTCTATTGAAGTCACACCAGATCCCACATGGATTATGCTTGATTATGTGAAAAGAATTTTACTCCAAAGAAAATTGGTACAATACCTAAGCAGTTTAAATGGAATGTAAGTAAGGTCAAAATACCATTCAAAAATCATAAATCCTATCTACCAATTTCCTCATGTGAACACCATTGTGGACAACACAGAGATGAAACTCTGGGTAAAGTGAAGTCTAAGTCCCTGAACAACTTCACGTAATTTTTGCAAAATTTCACTCACCATTTATTTTAATGAGGTAGATTCAAATTTTTTATTACTCAGGGAATTAACAGATATAATTGCTCTGGGAAAATCAAATATCTCTGTTGGGGAAACGTAAAGAACAACAAAACAAGAACATCACCTGGTTTTGAAGGTTCTTCTTGAAGGGCAAGCCTCTGATCGGACACACGTCTCTCCATCTGACTCTGTGTGTGTGTCATAAGTAGGATTTCCCCATGCATTATAATTATTGTGCTGATGGCTCCAAAGGGAGATTCAAACCACTTAAGATTTGAGTCTCCCTATCCTAAAATTCCAGGCCACGTTGTATGGAGCTCAGAGAAGCCTGGTCTGCTGAGTGTCCCTGTTTGTGGCAGGAGAGTTGAAACTAGATGATATTTAAGGTCCCTTAAAATCCAGTCCTTTCTTTGGTTCTGTGGCAATTTTGTGACTATTAAATTAATCAGTCTGCTCTCCCAAAATTATGCTACAGAACACATAATAAACTTCACTATCTCTTTCTGATAAATTAAACCATGGCTAAAGATAGTTTCCCACAATATCTAATGTTGTGGCCAGTTCTGAAAATGTTTCTTCTTTTACAAAGACTTATTAAAGATGAGTTTTCTTCTTTCTGATCTTCTCTTTTCATATATCCACAAAGGCAGTGGATGCTCTTATAGGGTTAATTTTCTTAGCTTTTGGCTTTAAATTCATGGAACACATTGTGTCCAGCCTTAATATTTTACACTGTAAGCCATATCATCTTTTATCTTTTATTTATAGTGAACCTCATATTAATTTCTCAATAGCAGCTGGCACAGCAGGAGGGACAAGGCATTGATCTTCCAATTTATCCACTACTCTTACATATCCTGAGGTCGATGCAGTCTAGGGAGATTGATGGGCTCTGGCATCAGTACAGTGGGTGTGTGTTTCTCATGCATGAAAATCAACAACAGGAAACCAAAATGTGACAACTGACAGTAATATTGGAAACCTCTGTAATAAAAATAACAGGATGGTCTTCAATAATTTAATNAGCATTCTCCAGCACCGAAGGAACTGGGACTGATAAAACTGAGAGAGAGCTGAGCAAACTCCCAGCAAAGACTCTCAGTTTCACCATCTCTCTTCAGAGCAGTGAGAAGTTTTATTGTTTCATATTATTAATTTCTTATGCTTGTGGGCAGGTTTTTTTTGTTAAATAAATAGTTTTTTCCACTTTTCTCTGAAGAATTTTTTTTTCCTGAACCAGCTGGGGGAGGAGCCATTTGGGGTTTGCTCTCCAGAGGAGCCCCATTTGGAGGTTTTCCTTCCAAATTTACCCTAAACCAGGACAATTGGGTATTCCATAATGAAAAATCAGCCATGTAAGAGTTTCTGTATATAGGTTTGTGAGATTCTGTACATTTGCAACAGCTAGGTAAGAATGCACACTTTCACATGCACAACATGCTTATGTGTGTCTTCTCTCACCTTACAATATGAGTCACAGCCCTTCACTTTAAATTGTGACTTGTATTTTCATGCATACAGCCTTATAGGGACAGATCTCTGAATGATCAGAAAAAGAAAATACATTCTTATCATTACACATTGTTTGCAGTTGCAGTTTGAGAGATCCTGCTGTAACATCTCCAATTTTTATCTTTTTAGAAACAAGTTGATCTGCATTGTTATCAGTTATGAATGACAGGTGACTCTACTGCCCAACACCAGTTCTGTCTCCCATCTCTGGGTATATGCAGTAAAAGATGGAATTCTAGGCATCTAATATTTACTCTTTGTGCAATTTACTGTAGACAGGTTATAGGACTTGGTAGACAAAATTTTAAACACAAACATTATCACCTTTCTCTGCTGAGTGGGTCTAAACTCAGAAATGTTATCCTATTCAAATGAAGAAGTATCTATGTAAAATCTGCTTGTCTAAGATATGCAGTAGTGGAGCTGACTCTTTAAGGAACTTTGAGTAGCAATCACTGCATGACCACACACAAGGAAAAGCTACAGGTAAAACTTTAGCTTATGTTTCTAATTATGCAACATACAGGAAATTGTTAGAGTCAGTGTAACATTCATTGCCTTCTCTCATATGTGGCTTTTGATATTGCGGTTATTTTCTTTTTCTCCTTTATTTGCTATCTTCCAATTACTCAGAAAAACAGTAACAATTCCTGCAGCTCTACCAGAGTGCTAGAGCTTTCCAGCTCCATAACCCATGACCCCAGAAGGGGGGATCTGGAAGACACTGAAGTTTTGGAATCAAAACCACCCCTCCAGCTGGTGATCAAATAATGAGAGAGAGAGAGAGAGAAAGAAAGAGAGAGAGAAATGTTGTGTGATATGGCCTGTACAAGGCAAGGGGACATATTAAGACTAAGATATCCACATTAAAAATGGAACTATTGCATGTGATATGAAGGTAGGATTGCAAATACAGAGACAAATTGTTCACTTTGGAGCTCCATCCACTGCTAGGAGTGTTCGGGTACATATTACTTATGAAATTAAAATTACTCTCATCCCCTATGGGTTATAAGACATCAAAAGGAAGGGAGGAATGTGGTATCTTTCTACCAGGCAGTTTAAAGCTGTGGAGAAAAACTCTTCTGCTACTCAGGATGTTCCTTGGTATTTCTGGTGTGGAGGCACAGACTACTCCCTTTAACAGTCCATGATGTAGTGATTGCACAAAAGATGCCATGTGACCTGTTGAGCTTTATGTAGTAATCCTACAGTTTTAAAAAAAGCTCAAAGTTTTAATGGCCATAGTAAGCAGAATATCTTACTTAAAACTCCCAGTAAAAGAGGAGCTTAAAGTATAGCAAAAAAATGGCAAGAAACTACTGTAAGCTATTTTTCTATTTTAAACTTTTTTCTGACTACGAAGACCCTTTATTCTTAGAAATTCAGGTAACTGTAAAGAATCCCTGCTTTTGGAGTGTATTTGCTAAGAAAGGATAAGAAACCTCTGAAAATTCAGCCACATATAGAAATGTGCTTAGGCTGGAGGTTTTGTCATACTTTTTAAAATATTTGAATATATTATTAGGTATTCGCTTTTTCTGTGAATAAAACAGGAGATGCTGATAAAATGAAAGATTATTTCTGGACATAAACAGTAACAGATGTGCGAGAGATTTCACAGGTGAGACTGTTTTTATGATATTTCCTTCTCAAGATCTTATCTTATCTTAATCTTATGCAGTTCAGTAACATCCTGGGTACTTCAGGTACAGATGATATAAATAGTGGATAAACCCCATCAAAATGGCTTCTGTCCCAAGGTGCTTACAATCTGAGTTCCTGCAATGGCAAGAAGAAAGAGAATAACAAAATTGAAAAAATGGGGAAAAGACATAGACTACATAATTTTGACTGTCTACCAGTTCAGAGATGGCATACATGCTTCACAGTAGTTTTCTGTGAACCCACAACTTGTCCTGCAAAATATTTTACGAGTGTTGAGGGAAAAACAGAAACAAACAAACAAACAATCAAACAAAAAACCCTTACATTTTGTTGAAGTTTGCTTTCTATTATCTATGTACTTCCATCCTTACAGTGATAAACATCTGAGCCCAGGAGGGTATTCAGAGTTACATATGAACATTTAATATACAAATGCTTTTTCCACAGCTCTGACACTCAATTTACTGCTCCAGTTCCTACCACCATTCAGTTCTTCCCTTACAATGTTCTGATCATCCTCTATATTTGGCATTTCCCTCCAGCTGAGTGTCATTAATGAATTTCTCCAGCAATTGCTTTTTTTTTTTTTTTTTGTGAGCTCATTACTGAAAATCCTAAGACAAATTTTTTGCTAAGATTCTTGAAGAATTCCCCAAGTAACATCCAATCTATAACATGGTGTACTGTATTTTAAAGAATATTTCAACAAATATGTTCAACTTTTGCAAGTCCTCACGACATTAGTTAATGATAAACATGAAAATATGTAAGTAACTGTAAAAAAATTGAACTCTCATTTTTTTCTCTTTATTCTATCAACGATTTTCTAAAGCAGACACAACAACCTTGCATTTTTGCATCCTGAAACAGGAAAAAAGTCTCTTACTAATAATACCATATCACATGTCATGACAGATCTCGGCAGCTCCTTACTGTAATGGGGATCAGGTGCAGGGAATTGTGATAGTGAACCTTGGGGAATTAGTTTAGAATGACAAGACAGGCACTTTTATATAAAATTTATGTATATACATATATATATGTGTATATATATATTTAGCAATTATTTTGCCTGCAGGAGAGGGTGATTCTGTCAAAACTAGGGAGACACCTACAACTCCATTATAAAAATATTTTTGTATGACTTATTTTTTTTTGCCAGCAAAGAAACAAGTAGGAAAGACATAATTTTATTTTCAAAGCTTATTTTACCTTTCCAAAATAAGGAATTTTCAAATCCTTTTCCCCCTACATGTCTGGACCTCTGCTTTGTCTTAAACAACTCAAATGCTTTTACATTGCATCTCTCTAGGATGTTTGAAGTTTAGCGCGGTTACTCTTGTCCTCCTCCAGAGCATTACATTCAAAGTGTTTTCTTATAAAGGTAGAGAATGAGAACCTTGTACAAATGTGTGTGCGTGTGTATGCGTGTCATTATCCAGCTGATAATATACTGTCAGCTACAAAGAATTAAATTGCAGTCTGTATTAGTAGGAAATGGGGCAATAGCAAGGTGTGAGGTCACTGAGCAAATGCTTAGCACTGCTCCTGATGCCATGCAACTGCAGCACCAGGGAGGAAGAAGGATTCTCAGGAAGATATTGCTAGGAACACCAAGGACACCAGGTGCTAGGGACACCAGGTTATACTCCCAGCCCATCTTTGCAGTGCCTTGACGCTTCCAAAGAACAAAGCTGGTCAGCTGTTATAAAGACTCAGACCTAGCCTATTGCAGCTGGTAACTCAGACAACCTGTAGAAAAGAGTTCTAAAATGAGTGAAGTCCATAAGAGTAGTAGAATCTTCTGTTGAATTCAGAAAGCAGAAATGGTAGCAAAATTGATAAAAACAGGATGAAAGAGTTTGTGGCACAGTGCCAGAGTTCCCCAGCTAGCTCCCGGCCTCACACTGAGAGCAGCTGCTCCCTGGCCAAGAGTGGTCTGGGTAGCAGTAGAGCAGGGCTTGCTCCCCCACAGCACGCCGATACACTGCAGCACTCAGGACACAGGCAGACGGGAGAAGGCTCCTTCCTACAGACCCAAAACACACTTGTGTAGGAGCTTATATACAGGGGAGGTTCTAAGGGGAGGGTACAATTTTTTACCAGCAAGGAAAACAGAGGGAGGACCATAAGGCAGGGTTTACAGTGCATTAACCAATGAGGGAATATAAGGGGAGGGAACAGGGTATGTGAACCAATGGGACTTGGATGATTAGGGGATTTCCCAGCAGGGGGTTGGCACAAAGAGGGATTGACAGCTTGGCAGGGGGAAGGACAAAGAACATTCTACAACAAGGGGCAGGTCTTAGGGTATGACAGGCAACTGGTTAGGAGGGCACAGCTTAGGCTAAACCAACGACATAGGGGGGAGAGGGAGCAAACCATTAAAGACAAAACACATCACAACAAGTTTCCCATGCGTTCTGGGAAACAGCTGACTGTAGTACTAGGCACTATTGAATTTCTGTGGCAATGTCTCCTTTCTTGCTGCAGACCAAGGATGACCAAGTAAGTAGGTTTTTAAATTAGATATGATAGATAATTCATGAATTTTCCATTTTTCCAGGTGTGGTCCATGTACTGCACTCCTCATTGAACCATATGATCACCTACAGCAGCGCAATAGACTCTGACAACCTTATGACATCTGCTGTTCTTATGCCTGCCTCTTCACTAAGTTAGAAAACATTTTGGACTGGATGTACTGCACTGCATGAACTTGCTTTGGGAGAAATACATATGTGTGTATATATATATATGCATATATATATATATATAAATAGGCACATTTATTAATACTTTTGAATTCTGAAGGGAAAACTGATGAGCTATATTTATAATGCTTGTAATTCTCAAGAGTTGTGATTCTAGGATTTTTGGGCTACATCCTGAGAGGCTTACAATACATCATATTGTGGAAGGAATAAAAGGAAGCACTTTCTGGGTGAAACAAATACTCAATTATATAAGCAGGTGTATGGCCCAGGCATTGCTCCTGTTGTTGACCCTAAAAGCAGGATTTATCACTCAGTGAGCAGCAAAGAAATCTCACACAAGGAGTTAAGGTATTTGTTTATTTCATATTTGCACCAAGATGGGAGCTAACTGGTAAATCCACAAAGCTAGAACTGATTCTCAGAACTTTAAATACATTTTAGCAAGCAAAAAAACCTCCTTTCTATTTGCTGCAAGTTCCTTAGTTCTCTTAATTAGTATTTTACTATCTATTTGTTAAGTGATTCTCTCTCTTCTCATGCTAATTAGTCTGCATGCTGGGTCTTTCTCTTGAGTCAATGGGTTTCTTGAGTGGGTGGTGGTGAGGACTTAAAAAATGCAGCTGCATGTCTCAGAACACTGT
Organism: Sinosuthora webbiana; assembly: GCA_013397395.1. Taxonomy (NCBI): domain Eukaryota; kingdom Metazoa; phylum Chordata; class Aves; order Passeriformes; family Sylviidae; genus Sinosuthora; species Sinosuthora webbiana. Next base: position 429,033 of record VXBN01015480.1, on the reverse strand, counting down.
CAGGGAAGGAAGTTCCCATAAGATAAGTGTTGGGGAAGATGAATCAGGGAAACCTTATAAATATGATTGTTTAGCAAAAGATTCTGAAAATATGAAACCTATAATCGAAATAGAAATGGAAGCTTACTTTGAGCTGTAGGATACTGAGTCTTAGTTACTATATAACCTGAAAACAATAGCCTAGCCAGCTGAAGAGGAATCCCTCTTGATTGAACAATACCTTTCTGCTGGCTAAGGGATCCAAAGGTCGATGTAGCAAAACAGAAAAGTCTAAAGAGTAGTTTTTAGAGTTTAAAATATAACATAGTATGGTAATGTAGTAGTTCTTATAGGCTATATGTAGATTCTATAGGATTTTGTGTCTTGTATTGGTTGGTCACTGTAAATTAAAATATTCATCACAAGAAAAGATATAATGCATTGTAACAAGGATCTCGCTCTCTTGCCTCCGCTCTAACCTCCGCTCTCTAGTCTCTCTCTATTCTCCGCTCTCTTACCTGCTCTTACCTCCTCTCTATGCTCCACTCTCTTACTGGCTCTTACCTGCTCTCCCTATTCTCTGCTCTCTGACCATTGCCACCTTGCTCCCCCGCTTCCCTTCTCTCATAACGATTATCTCCTTGCTCTTTCCCTCGTTCTGTCTGGGCCTTCACTTCAGCCGAGGCTGGTGGCTGAAGGCGAGACCCTCTTTACCCACGACCCTTGCAATAAAACCACGTATTCTAGAGTATCTCAAGTCAGCAGAATTCCTTCTCCCTGCCGTTCACAGAAGAATTTCCTACAATAAGCCACCACAGCAGAGCTCATGATATATGCAGATGGTAGCAGAAGAAATATGTTAATTTCCAGGCCCTGTGAGGCCGATCTGGATAACACATCCAGAAAAAATCCCCCATGTAGGAAGGTGACATATAGGAAAGGAAACAAGTGTTTATGTAAATGCCATCTCAAGCTGTGGGAATGGCATTTACACCCCATAGATATCTGAGATTTGGACTGTGTAAAAGTGCTATCTCTAGAGGAATGTCTTTGGGGATCCCCACAACCAAGAAGACCTGGGCAAAGGGCAAAAGACCTGCAGGACAGTGGTGGTGGTGATCTACCATTCACGTGGTCATATCTTGGCTTTCTCTCTCTTTCTCTTTCACTTCTCAGAGCCCTGCTGTGGCCAAAGAGTACAGAACTCATTGAGCTCTTACCCTATGCAGTTCCGCACAGCAGCTTATCCTCATTAGGCTATACAACCAGATTTACATTCCATATTAAAAAGATAAGGAAACTTCCATTTCTTCATGGAATCTGTTGAAGATTCCATAACTAAAATTTCACACATATAGAGTGAATCCATAAAATAAGTTTTGACTTGAGAAAAAAGCTCAGGTGAAAGGGATTTGGACTGCTTGTGGAGAGTAGGCTCAGTGTGAGTCAGCAGTGTGTGCTCGAGCAGCTGGGAGGGCAAGCTCCACCTTAGCATGCACCACACACAGACAGCATCACCAGCTGACCAAAAGACAGGATCTGGATTGAGGTGTGGTGTGGCCTCACCCCATGTCCTGTGTGCAGTGCTGGGCACCAGAGTTTAAAAAGGATGTGAGGGTCCCTGAATACGTGCAGAGGAGGGCAACAAAGCTGGTAGAAGAGCTGGAAGGTACATCCTTTGAGGAGCAGCTGAGAACTCAGAGTTTGACTGGCTTGGAGAAAAGGAGGCTGAGGATTGAACTGATGCTCTGTACAGCTTCCTGGCAAGGGAAGTGGTGAGGGAGGTGCTTATCTTTTTTTCCCTGGGATTCAGGGATTAGGCAGAATTTTTTCACCCAGAAGTTGGTCAAACCCTGAAACAGGCCTGTCAGAGAAGCAGTTAATCCTCCATGCCTGTTAGTGCCTTAAAAGAAAACTTCTGGTCAAAGGCCTTCAAAATATTCTGTGTATTGGTCAGCCCTTGAAGTGTTCAGGCAGATAAATGATCACTGTAGGTCACTTACAACTGTATCTACTTTGTTCCAAATAAATATTTGTAAAATCTCCTGAACAAATGAAACCAAAAAGTGTTTTTCTGAAATTGCAGCCACTTCAGAAACCTTTCCTCCATTTCCAGTGGCAATGCTTTCTCTTCTGGGACTTCAGCCACCCCCCCTTCACTTCTAAATGTTGTTCTGTGTGTTGGGGTCACTTAGGTCTTGAAAGCCTTCAGACTCAGGGATACCACAAACTCCCTGGGCAGTTCACTCCAATCCAGTGCTTAATGACTCTCACAGGGATTTTGATTTCTTTTACCTATCTCCAGCTTGAATCTTTCTAGTTTCACAAGATGTTCCTCTCTCGCATTCCCTGATCAGGAAGTGCTAGGAAGAGACTGGCCCCATCCTCTCTATGACCTCCCCATAGACACTGTGGTGTGCTGTCCGTGCTCCAACACCTCCTCTGCCCCATGATGAACCAGCCCCACAGACTCTCCTTGAGTCTTTCTTGGGTTTTTTTTTCTCTTTCCTGCCTGGGATCCCAGCAGGATGCAGTGCCTAGATGAGGTCTGATGGATGCTGAGCAGAGGGAATCACTTTCATAAATTTATATTAAAACCTGGTTTTTGCAAATACCTTTGACAATGATTCTTTGAGCAACCTAACTGTTCTTTTGTGACACTTGAGTGTACAAATCTTTTCTCTCCAAATGCTTGTTTCACTCCATTCACTGCTTTTTATTTTTCTCTAAAACTCTACTTTTATCAAGGCTCTAAACAAGAAGTCCCCTGCATTTATGTACAACTCTCAGTCATCCACAGGCAGCATCTCTTCCCACCACTCCTTCCTATCTGTTGATGTCAGTTACATGCACTACTGTCAATCAAACTTAATGTGTCTTACCTATCCAGTGGCTCAGCAAAATCTATCATAGCATTATTTCTTTAGTTATTTAAACTACTGGTGGGAAAAATTGCTGTGGTCTGGTAACTGATAAGTTATCACATTTCAGTTGCTCAATTGGATGTAATTGAAATCACAGAAATACAGCAATATAAGACAACAATGAGGCAGTAGGTCATGAAGTGAAGCAGTAGAGTAAGGAAGAGCATTTTAGCCTAAAGAATGCTGTGGAAAGACTCGTGCTGATTACAGAGCCCTCTGGACCAGGCCCCCAGTTTTACAAATGCATTGGTTACTTCTTGACATAGCTCTGTCAAGTGAGATGTGCTAAAAACAGAGACAAAATTTTCAGTTTTACTTTGTTTTACTGAGTACCCTGAGGAAATCAGTATCCTCATCAGTGAAATGGGAAAAGTAATATTTATCCACCTTTGACAACTGCATCATGACCCAAGGATCAAAGTGCTATGCATAACTAAGTATTTTTAGTATTACTACTTTGATGTGCAAATCACAGACACAATTGGCTGTAACTGTCTTTGAAGTTGTTCTGAAAAATTATACCATATTCCTCTTCAGCAGTAATTTAATTTGTGAATTAGTGACATGACAGACCATAAGAATCTATTTGGAAACCTTCCAATTGGTTTTCTCAATGTGTCTGCTGTGAACATGCACTTAGTGTTCAGTAGGCAGCAAATGTCCTCAAATTATTATTACTGATTGCATCATTTTCTCAGTGAAAGAGTTTGTGTAATTATAAATCTTATTTTTGTTAATATGAACAATTTTATGATCTGGTTCAAGTATCATAAATTATATTTACAAAACCAAAGTTGTTAATCATTTAACCTAGCTACTCCCACCTTCAGAATGGTTTAGTATGGATGCAGTTTTCCTTGGAACTAGGCAGATATGCTACAGGCCATCAGACTTCTGAAGCCTACATTTCATCAGAAATGTACACTACTACAGTCAGTAGTCAGTAGTTCTTGGATCATCCAGTGAATTTAATTGGTCAAACAGGTGTACATCATTTTTCAAGAGGAAAATTTAAAAAGAGACAGAATGTCCTTGTTTTGCCAATCCCTTCCCCTGCGTGTGTGTGTTTCAGAATGCTGCATAAAAGGGCTAAAATGTTGTGTTAACTGAAAACTTTTGATACTCATTAATCAATAAATTACTTTTCATCCTTCCGTGTTGTGAATCCAATACTATGATTGATTGAAAAAATGTATTTCAAATAAATTTCAAGTTTGTGGACTTGCAAACTGCTGAGCCAGTTGTCTCCACCAGGGCTTATTTTGCAGTTCCTATCAGATTTTAAACACAATAGTGATGACAGTTTGTCATCATATACAGGAATAAATAGAAGACATTGTAACATATATAATTTTAAAATAGAGATTCATAATTGAGATTTCAATAAAAAAAATATTTTTTGACAGAAATCTAAATTCTTCAGTGGTAGTTTTATAACAACATTTTAGTTGTCTCTACTTAAAAAAATCCCATAATGCTCCAGCTCCTAGAACGAATACTTTTTTTCTTCATTGTGTTGATGCGTCTGGTCAGCCTTCTGCTGGATTTTTTTTTTTTTAAATGCACGGGAATGCTGTTATCTGAAGAGATAAGAACTGTCATATAAATGATTAAAATAAGCAAGGTAGTAAGTTATTAACAGACAGACTACTCATTGTCTGCTATTGAGAAATTAGTGGCAGAAAGGACGTTCTAATTATCTAATCTATCATCCTGTCAATGATTTTTCTTAACTTTTCCAATGTTTTGAGACATTTGAGATAATTCAGGTTTATTTTCCATCATAGTGAAATGCTATGGGTAAACACTCCTGATGTCTTCCACTACATATTCAATTACTTACTGTTACCCTATTATTTTTATTCATACACTAGGTTATTCCAGCCTACATTTCTCTTTGATTTTGGAATATCCAGACCATGAGAAATTGACGTACTTACGCAGGTAAGTATTTTTAAATCAAGAGTGGTATGAAATTGTGGAACGTATCCACAGAATGATAATTCTATTTAAAAATGTTGAATGATTCCATTTCATTGTCTGTTTGACTACCTACAGTGTCTAGAGGAAGTGGAAGTGCAACTGTTAAGGCAGAGGGAATGCTCTGTTTTATAATGAGTGACAATTAGTTGAGTTTATAGAGAAGAAAGTGGGCACTTTAGTGCTTGAACATAATGGTGAGACATTGTACTTCAGACAGAATGTAACTGCCGAGATAACAAAAAGAAATTAATTGCATTTGATTTGAGGAAACTGTGATACTCTCAAGTATACCCCCTTAATCCTAGGTAAAACACACTTGAGAAACAATTAAGGAATATGCTCAATTTGAGGGAAAGTTCTTTTTATACAAGCATATTTTGGTAGGACTTTTGACTTAGAGCACCACTATCAGCAGCTCTCAGTGACCCTGGCAAGTTTGCCATGCATTTGCAATTCTATTCTGCTCATTGAGGACCAGGAATTCTAAACCTGTGACTGGTGGCCCTGCACATAATTTTTTTTGTGATGTCTTCTGCTTTGGAACATCTGCTGGGAAATAATTATTGAAAAAAGTGACACCTAATCCCTTTTAAGATTTGTCTACACATCTGCAAAAAACATATTTCTTCTGTTGTATTTTCCCTTGCCAGACACATCTTTGGAGGCAATCATATCAAAATCATCTCTGTTATGATGGGGAGGATTATTTTTTTAGAATCAATTGCTGTCTCTCATTTTTATCATATTTCTAGTCATCCACCTAAGGACATCACTAAGGAGATTTCCTAAGTGCTAAGTCTGTACTGTAAATTATACTTAATGTCTCTGGTAATCGAACCATGGGCTTTCATCTATAGATCATTGAATGAAATTATGTTTCAGAGCATGAGTTAAGAATTTTAAGGGTACAGAAATTTTTAATTGCTACCCTTCCAGAAAATTTCTTCACACAGGGGAAAGACACTCAAAGAGCCTATAGTTCAAGAAGAATAGACTCTTAACCTTCCTGTTGATGTGCATGATACAATCTTAGGATACACAATAAGTCCTTAAATGTCTATTTTTCTTTTCACTGAGCAAAAATTTCAACAAGGAGAGCCACTTAATAAAGTTTGAGTACTGTTTTTCCTTAGCACAGGATCTCAGAACTTAATACCTTTAGGTTTGTTTAGAAATTAAGACAGAGTTCCAGTCCTGATAAAGTTAAATCCTTTTAGGTGAACTTAATAATATTCTGCTTGACATAGACAGGATAGAGTGGTTTTATTCCAACAATATCAGAACACACTATGTAAGTCATATGTCATTTTCACTGAGATGTTTTCCTTCTAAAATTAAGAAGTCATATTTAATCTTTTTTAAAAAGGTTAAGTTGTTGACCTCAACTTTGTTTAATTGCTACTAATGCATTTTATTCTAATTAAGCATGCTTTCGCAAAAATTCCAGGAGGGAAAAATAAAGTCTTTAATGTTTCTCCTAATCCAGTACCCTGGGGCTGTAGACTGCTAATTTTTTCATTTTAATCTACCAATTATATACATTTTATCAATAATCATTTATATATTTATTATATACATTTTATCAATCATAAAGAATCTCTCATTTCAGCAACCCTTCACCTGCCATTGCTTTAAATCCTATCAAAATACACAAGGCAGTACCTTTCCTTAAAAGCATCAAAAGGAAGAACTGACTAAAAAAACATTATCAGCATTTTCCTGGTGATGAGACCTTAAAGTCTCCAATCTCAGTTGTCCGTGCATTATAATAAATATAATACTGAGGAAGTAGAGAGTTACTTCACTCAATAAATATGTTTTATCCCTTAGATATGATTTGCCATTTTTAACTTTCAGTCCTTCACATTTAAGCATTAATAATGGTCTTAAAATTAAGCTCTACTCAATTGTAAAAGAGTTCTCCTCATATTTTGCAGCTGCATCTCAGTTAATAATCTGCACAGACCCAGCCTATTAAAGTGATAGAAGAGTGCATTAGAATTTCCTTCTATGAATTTGTTGTTTATGGAGAAAGTTTTTACATCCTAAAATTTCAGTAGAGGTTTGTATCTTTCTGAAGCAGTGTGATTTATTGACTAAGACTTTTATGGTGACTTAGTCTGCATAGAATTTAACTCTCTGTACCATACAACGTAGCTTTCCAGTACAACACAATCTCTGAACACAAAGTTAAAAATGAGAACCGGCAGCTCAATAGCCCCAGCAGAGCAAAGACTAGAGTGATTTTTTCCAACATACGTGCTTTTAGTATGTGGGGTTTTTTTGGGTTGTTTTTGTTTTTGGTTTTTTTGTTTGTTTGTTTGTTTGTTTGTTTTTTGTTTGTTTTTTTTTTTGTTTTGTTTTGTTTTGTGGGGTTTTTTTGTCCTCATAATTTATGACAACAAAACAGTAATATTTATTTCTTTCAATATTTTTCTTCTTCTGAGTCATTTTAGTATTAAAAAAATTGGTTGAGGAATAGTGAAGAAAAATCTTGTAATCAATAGTTCTTGTGCTTTCCACAATATTAAATGAAAGAAAAAGTTCTTTTCACCTGAAAGTATTAAATTTAGAAAAATGGTGAAAGATAATTGTGATATTTTTGTCTATATTTTATACAGTATCAGCTGGACTATATAAATATATAAAATCCTAGAATTCACCAGATTATGGTATTTTCTGCTTATACTTTTCCATGGAACTATCACATAACATAAGTAGAAATGCATACTCATCTCAAAAACCATTAGTTTTTTTTGGATTTATCTGATAGTTTTTGAAAAAGAAGATCTTTTTTGTTGTTTTGATTTAAAGTTCACGTAAGTTATGAACATATGAAAATTCAGTCAGATTTATCTGTATTTTCATAAATGACATTTTTCCTAAACTTTAGGTCTGAAAAGCAGCCAAGAGAAATTAAATGCAAATCTAATTACATATGAATTTCCCTTTTTATAAGGCCCAAAGGCAAAAAAAGTTGCCCTTTTTAAGAAGGAGTCTCTAATCAGGCTAGAAAAAAAGACAACTCTGATATATGTTATACATAGACTGTAACACAATAGTACAAGCAAATTTTTGTCAGGCAATTAAACTTTATACCAAGCTAATTCAATTTAGTTGCTGTTTTATTAAGTCCTACAAAAAAACCCCAAAATCTGTTCTCTTCAGTAAATCACAAGTTTCACAAAGCATTCCCTTACTCAGACTCCTTGTTCTCCTATTTTGATATATTAAACATCCAGCAAAATATTTCCAGGGTCATAAATCTAGAGTGATAAAATTAATCTTATTGCTCAAGAAGAATAAATATTTTATTGCAAGTTTATGAGCTTTTGTTCCCTTTTCACTTGCAAGTAGGTGTTGTTTAGTGGTACAAAGACATTTAACTGCTAAAAAATGCATTAGAAGCAGTACAGCAGTAATAGAATTCATATCTACAAAGCTGTTCACTTCTCAGAGTGAAAGTCCAAGAATATCTGACGGAAACCTTAAAAGATAATACAGTATTACACTGTATTGTTTTTCTTACATTTTAAATTCCAGGAATAATTTTACTTCTATTAGTAATTTTACAGTGGAATTTTTCTGAAATTTTACCTGAAAAATAGCTGTGCAGTTTAATTTACTGCATTTAAATGAGATGTGCAAGTCTAGAAATCAGAAATGCTAATCTAATTTTTCATTTTCTTTCCTTTTTTTTCTTCCAAATGCAAGGAATTTTTCAGATTGGAGATGTTCATGACATGATTATACCTTTATCTGAGTTGCTAAGCATTTGCAGAAATGATTCAGTCTATACAAGTCTGCCACAACATATACTGCATTCAAATCCACGTTATCTGATATATACTGAACACATTGTCACAATTAAGAAATGGACTGGAGAGAAAGGAATGCAGGAAAGGAAGGAATTTCCATTGGAGTAGAAATAAACAGAGGTTTACTGCTATATGTTACACAGAGGGAATTACTTTCTTCAAAGTAGTGCTAAAAGTATGACAGTTTTCTGCTGTGGTAATGTGTTGCACAGTCATTCACAACTATCTACAATGATTCTAAAAGCTTCATTACAATTTGGTGAATATTACATGAAGTTTGCACAGACTGTGATTTTTTCAAGGCCCTGAAATGCAGAGTTAGTTAATCCAGTGGCTTGGTGTATTGTTAAAAATATGCAGATCAACAAATAAAAATGGTTGTGTGGCTAAATCTGAAGAGATAACCCATAATGTTTTAACAAAACATTGTCACCAGAAAAATTTATCTTCATCAGGAACGCACAGAAACACTACGAAGCATCACAGATCCCGAGCATTCACAATTTTGGGGCTTTTCTCTTTTTTTTTTTTTTAGGTATAAGTTAGTTTGTTACTTTTTATGTGAAGACATGGTACTTTTTCATGAACAATGGTGATGTTTAAATTTGGAAAGCATGAAAAGTTTTCATTTTTTCATAGTTACTAAATGGAATGCGAGACTACAAATTCACAGTTGTAAATGGCAAACCTTCAGTCCAGGAAGGATGTACAACTGCAAGTAGAAGCTTAAAACAAGTATTAAATTTACAAAAAATTAGCAGAAGTTTTCATAATTACCTGTTTGTTGAGAAATATGGTTAAGTTTAGGAAGCAAAATGTTATCAGGGTACACTATGTTTCAATGTTCAGACTAAACAGGCACAGGGATCTTAATTCAAATGTATTGTATTGTCCATCAAAATGAAGAGGTGAAATACCCATAAAAATTTTCTTTCAGTTGATTGGGCTAAATGGTGTGTTCTCCACATTCAAATTTTATGTTAAATCCATACCAGACACCTGCCCCTGCTTTCCTCCTCTGACAGTTTATTCAGGAAAAGAGAAACTGAAGACAAGCTTGTGCAGAGAACAGAAAAATATTGCAGGCCACTAGTGAGCTCATGAGCTCTGAAGAACAGACCAACAATATTCTGAAACAATGAAATTTACCAGTTAGCAGGATCTTTAATATTTAAGATTGAAATGTACTTCAGTGCAAGATTTTGATCAGACCTTACTAATCACCAATCAGGTATGCAGACTAGGGCTTGAATAAATCTTCTTTTTCTGTCCTGAAACAATGAATATATAGTTATACCATGAGAAATGAAAGAAAAAACAAACAACAAAACAAATGTGAGAGTATCACCCTGGATAAATAGGCTTAATCCCGAGAAAGTCTAACAAGAGGGTAACCTGGGGAGGAGCAGAAGTTAGTCTATTTGCTGGACGCAAAGGTGTCTTATTTACAAGGTAAAACTAACATAACAGACTGAGCTGCATAGACACCAAACAGTTGAAAACAGGCTTAGGAAGCACCAGTGGACTTTTTTGTTTCACTTCAACATGGAAACTACTACAGAAAAAGAATGAACTGTGGTTAATGTTGGCAATACTATACTCATCATATGCCATAACCAATGACAAATATTTATCTCGGCAGGGAGGCTTGATTTTGACTATGCCCACCAGCTCTGACTGCCATCACCTTTCTCAAGAAATTGATTTCCTGAACACTGCCCACTGCTAAATCCTGTGTAATAGTGTAGATTACTGAAACTAGATGTGACGTGGGAGTGGTATATAATCAGGCTTCTCCTGGGCAAGCTTTGGGATGATATGAAAAGCTTACAGGGTGCTGTTGAGGCCCCTCAGCCACTGACTTTGAAAGGTGCTGGCCACACTAGAGCACACCTTCAGCTTTACAGAGATTAGTTAGGAACTCCTGAGATAATATAAGCCAACAAGTAACTATGAAAGAAAAATTTCAAAGGAATTGAGGGGTATACCTTTAGGAAGACAACACTGCCTATGGCCCAGCTCAAGTGCCTTTATATTAATGTATGGGTCACCATGCAGCTAGAAAGTTACGACTTTGTTGCCATTACTGAAACTTGTTGGGATGAATCCCACAGCTGAGATGCAACTATCAATGGCTGCAGGCTGTTCAGAAGAGGCAGTGGAAGAAGGAGAGGTGAAGGATTTTCTCCCTACATCAGTAGGTGGATCAAATGTGAAGGGTTGCCTCTGAGGAAGAGCCATGGGCAGGTCAAAGCCCTGTGGGCAAGAATCAGAGACTGAGACAACAAAAGGAACATTGTAGGTGGTGTCTACCACAGCCCCCTGATCAAGCAGGCCTGTTGGTGAAGCCTGCTGGCTCCAGATGTAGGAGGCACTGCTCTCACTGGCCCTTGTCTTGCTGAGGGACTTCAATCACCCTGACCTCTGCTGGGAAAATAGCATAAACTGTTGTAGGAGATCCAGGAGACTGTTGGAATGCATGGAGGATGACTTACCAACCCAGGTAATAGACAGTCCCACCAGAGGGGATGTGATACTGGATCTGTTGGTCACCAGCACAAGGACCTAATTGGGGACATCAAGATTGCAGATGGCTGAGGCTGCAGTGATCATGCATTTGTTAAATTTGCACTCCTGACCCTATATGGGCCAGGTAAGGAGTAAAATTAGGTCCCTGAAATTTAGGAAAGTAAACTTCCAACTCTTCAGGGTAGATAGTCAACAGGATCCCCCAGGAGATCACACTTGAAGGACAGGATGCCATCCAGAGGGACCTGGAGACATTCTAGATGTGGGTCCATGGGAATCTCATGGAGTTTAAAAAGGCCAAGTGCAAGGTGCTGCACCTGAGTCAGAGCAATCCCCAGTTCCTTCACAGGCTGGGGGATGAACAGATGGAGAGCAGCCCTGGGCAGAAGGACTTGAGGGTGCTGGTGGGTGAGAGGCTGGACATGACCTAGCCATGTGCATTGGCAGCCCAGAAAGCCAAACATGTCTTGGGCTGCATCCAAAACAAGATGGCCAGCAGGCCAAGGGAGGGAATTCTGCCCCTCTGCTCTGCTCTGGTGACACCACACCATTGACCTGATTTAGTAAGTTCAGAAGAGGGACACCAAGTTTTTTACAGGGATAGAGCTCCTCTCCTAGGAGGAGCTAGGAGTATTACAGAAGAGAAAGCTTCAGGGTGACCTAATTGCAGCCTTGCAGTAACTGAAGGGAGTCCACAAGAAAAAAGGTGTTAGTGGCAGTGGTCCAGTATAGTCAATTTGCCAGGCCTCACCTTATCAGAAACCCAACTACTGCCCTCTGTTCCAAGTAAAGGAGATTTTGCTCACGTGGATGGCTTGATTGCAGCACATGTTTTACATTCATGAATAACCTGTGTCATAGCCTCCATGGTAAGGTCCATCCCTCAATTAAAGCCCATTTGTATGTTGCATCCCTTTGTAGATGTCCTGATGTTTCATGGGCCCTTTGAGCTATAAATAGCTCACCTTTCACTTCTAGTCTAGGTCTACCTGAGCTATTCTGTTCTTAGCAGTCTTATCTACCTGTTTGTTGTTCTGTTGTTTAATGGCATGACTTTTAGGCACATGAACATCTTCATGATTTATGTTCAGACTCATGTTCTCTATCCATGCAGTGATTTCCTGACACATTACAGCAGCCCAGATGTGTTTGCCCCTTTGTCGCCAACTGGCTTTCCTCCATAGCTGCAACCACCCCACAGGGCATTATCCCCATCCAGGAGTCGATGTAGAGTGTAGGCCACGGTTCTCATTCAGCAGTCTTTAGGGCTAGTTGGGTGGCTCTCACTTCTGCAAATTGACTTAAGTTGCCTTCCCCTTCAGCTACCTCAAGGACTCATCATGTGGGACTCCACACAGAAGCTTTCCACCTCTGATCATTTCCCATCACATGGCTGGATCCATCAGCACAGCCTCTTTAATTTTCTGCTAACTCATTATATGCTGGTGCTTCTTGGGTATGAGTCACCTTCTCAGGCCACGATTCAAAACTTCTGGCTTCCAGCCAGTCCATAATCTCTTCTAGGATTCCTGGGAAAATGAGTTTTCCTATTGAGGTTCATTGTATAGTCAATGTTACCCATTTACGCTATGTAGCACTGATTGCATGATGAATTGAGAGGATGTTTCCTTTGACTATCCAGTGTAGCACAGTCACTCATGATGCCAAGAGGAGACACACTTCGGTCTCAACATGTGTCCTCTGTTCTGGGGCTTGAACCCCCTCACAGGCTCTTAAAATCTTCTCACAGTTGGAATATAGTAGGCTTCTAATCCTTGATAGCTCCAAAACCCTAATGGTCTACCTCTGGTTTCTCCTAATGTTCTTTGCCAGAGGCTCCAGGTGAGATCCCACTCCCCAGATGCAGTGTGGAGTGTGCTTTGCATTTCAGGACCTGTCTGAACAGGCCCACAAACCACTGCAAGAAGCTGATTCCTTTTGATCTGCTCAAAGGCCTTTTGTTGCTCCAGTGCCACACTTGAAATGATTCTTCTTCCACGTCACTTGATAGATGGGGGGGGCATCTACAAGCTGATTATAGCCATTTGGAAAACATTCTCTAGAGCCCACAGGGCCTAAAAAAGCTTGTGTTTCCTTTTTGCTAGCTGTTGGAGACATAGTTGCTATTTTGTTAACCATTTTTCTCCACATGGCCATAGTGGAAAGGGCATTCTCTGGATCTTAGGGACCCTGTTACTTTTTAGATCACTGTAGTAATTTCCAGTGCTTCTAATTCTCTTAAGTACTAGATACATTCATCTGCAGTGGTCCACTTCCCTGGAGAGTTCACAAGATCTTCCTTAAATGCATATCTTGCCCTCACACTTGAGAGAAGCCGTCTCCAGAGGCTTCAAGTTGCTCCTTCTTCCCAAGCCCTCTTCAAGAAAGATGGGCAGAGACATCTTTACAAGAGCATGTAAAGAGGACAAGAGGGAAATGGCTTTAAGCTAAAACAGAGTAGGTTTAGACTAGATGTTAGAAAGAAATTCTTTACTGTGGGAGTGATGAGACAATGACACAAGTTGCCCAGAGAAGTTGTGGATGCCCTGTTTCTGGAAGTGTTCAAGGCCAGGTTGGATAGGACTTGGGCAACTTGGTCTAGTGCAACTGGGGCAGAGGGATTGGAGCTAGATTGTCTTTAAGGTAGATGATCCTTAATCACAGGCCATTTTGTGATTCCATGATTGTCTTTTAAATCTCAGTAATAGAAGTAGTGAATAAACTTCAATAATGCTTCTTTTTCTGGTAGTCCCTAACATGCCTTCAACCTAGTCTACTTTTGCATTAATTTCTCCAGGCCTAAACCTCAATTATACTATGTATTGACATTGAAAACCTACAGCAGCTGTCTTTTCAAATGTAGAGGGTTTTTTTTTTTTTTTTTGCTTTTGTTTTGGTTTTTGTTTGTTTTTTGTTTGTTTTTTGTTTTTTGTTGTTGCTGTTTTGTTTGTTTGATGCTGTTGTTATTTTGTTTGTTTGTTTTATCTTTTCCCCTCCATGGTTACAGGGAAATGCTTAAATGTAGAAGACTCAGGCATTTCTAAAACAAAAGTCCACTGACCTTGTAAGTAACCATTTATGATAGAAATATCACAGAAGATGGAAACTGGGAAAATATGTTGTGGAAAGCAATGGGGCAACTGTCACACTTTGGGACAAGAAAGAATGAGGCAGGCAGCAGGAAGGTCAGCAGGAATGTTCTATATTTAATTTTCTGACTCCATCTTATATACAAAATCATCAGAAGGCACAAGATTGGCTACATAGGTTGCCACCTCTTTGACCTCGTTGGTGAAGACCACCATCAGTCACCTTTCTCCTCCCAGAGGAGAAATATGTAAACAAAAAGATAAATTCTAAAAATATACATTGTTTTCTTGAAGCTGCGTGAGAACAAAATGCAAACTCTGAAAAGCAGGCAAAGTTGGGGCGACAGGCAACCATGGCATATATTTTATGGAGTGAAATATAGAGGATTAGAGCATAATTATGCTGCTGGTATATGTCACCGAAAGTCAAACAAAGTATTACTCTTCCTAGTTCTTTTAAGCCTGAAGAAAAGAGAATTTGGCACCTTTTTGGCTTTCTTGTTTATGAAAAACAAGGGACAGTTCTTTTTCTTCTGTAAATGTAACATCTTTCCCTAATGCATGTCAAATATTTAATGGTTTAGAAGGTATGACAGACGTAGTTACGTATTGATATTTTTCAGCAGATCAGAGTGATACCATCATTTATTATAAGTCTACTTCATCATTTCTAGCCTGCAGCTTTATTAGTAATGAAAATACTAAGGAAAACAAAGAATTTCCTGTAGTGTTTATCTGACTATGTCAAATTAGAATATTACCTGCAGCTGTCTTCAGTAAGTGTGTGAGTTAGCTTGGCTCTTTAACTTAGTTATTCAATGATATGCTTTTAAAGTCTAGGCAAGTTAATAAAAATATCTTTTTCAAGAGTTTGTGTATTTTTTTTTTTTATTATATAACCATCCATTTTTACACTTTTTGAAGAGAAAAGGCACACTTGTGTTTCATAATCTCAGCTGCTGTTAGTCCATGTGCCAGACAGCAGCAAGTGCAGTAAGACAGGGCAGGTTCTCAACTGTCAAATCAGGCAAAATCCCTTCAATGGCTACCATGTATGAAGTCAGGAATTAATGGTCCCTAGAAATAAGTATTGAAATTTCTCAAGGGATGTGTTTATCCTGGCTTTTTAAGGGAGTAGGCATGTTGGAAACATTTTTGCAATATTTTTACAACTTGATTCATCTAGAAACTTCCAAATCCATCGGACCTGCACAAACAAGCAAAAGCATAAAGGAAAAAGAGGACACATAAACATTGAACTATGCATTTTTCTAAAACTCTTCATTTTCTTCCTGTGAAACTCATTGTCAAGACCTTCCAAAGAAAACAGAGACACCATTTCTGGTACACACACACTGGTACACACAGAGAGGAAGAGTTAAAATACTTATATTGACTTTCTTCCTTTTCTTCCCTTGTGCCCCAGGCTACTACCATGCTACAATGTAATGCAGGATTTTGAGTATTAAAGAAGGATGTTTTTTGAGACATGAATGGAAATTCTTCTGTGGAACAAACTGTACAGCATTGCAAAATCCACAGGTTCTCAAAATGGAGTTTGTTGAAGTGGTGAAACTGACCATTCTTGTTAGCCTCTGTGACACAGTGGATTGCATTGCACCTTATCAAACATTAAAGGTGAGCAGTCTTTTTCCAGAATATCAGCAGATACAGAAAATATCAGTGTTATATTTTAAAAACCCTCCATCTCTGGTGAATTTTCTATAAATAATTTTATATAATATACCCTTCAAAATACCGGTCTAACTTCAGCAATGAATGGCCAGAGTAAAAATCTCAGCTCAGTATGAATGCATAATCCCCACCACAAATAAACTGCTGCCTACTGGCACTGTATCCATCAAGAAATTATTAGGAAAGTTG
This sequence comes from Sinosuthora webbiana, assembly GCA_013397395.1. NCBI lineage: Eukaryota > Metazoa > Chordata > Aves > Passeriformes > Sylviidae > Sinosuthora > Sinosuthora webbiana. Next base: position 412,827 of record VXBN01015480.1, on the reverse strand, counting down.
ATGGCAACAAATCCTGTCATAAAAAAGTCACTATATTTTCTATTTGAAACAATATTTCCTCAAAAACACATTTAAAGCATTTTAAAAAACCCTCCCTACAGGACTTATTTGTCCAGTGTAAGTTTCACAGCAAATTTTGTAATAAACTGCAAAAATATCTTCTTAGATGAGCTGAGTTTGACTTCTACATTCAACAATATTGGATTTAATGGTAACCAGGAACAATTTTTTTCATTAGGAAGATTAATGTTTTCATAATGAATCTAGCTGTGTATCTCAGGTTTATTTAAATTTGAAAAAAAAAAAAACCAACAAAAAAAAAACCCAACCTTTTAAAATATTTTATTTGTTAAGGGAACAGCAGCATCACTGTTTAAAGAATCATCTTAATTTTTTATTTTCATGAAATTTTTAATAGAGGTTTATATAACTCACTTCGAAAGAAGACTTTATATAATTCACTCTGGAAGAATTCACTCTGAAAGAAGACTTTCTTTTCAATAGTCTTTTATCAAGTGTCTATCCCCTCACCGAAAATTCTTTTAAGAAACAGAACCTAAGAAGGAATGTATTATCAGAAAAGAATGAGTCAAGATTAGGTGAGGTATTTTTTCATCAGATATGCTTTTAGAATTTTTGTTGATTGGAGGAGTTATTTTGGTCAGCGCTTCTTCTCTACAGCAAAAGTGACACTGGTGGACAGAGAGCACTTGAGGCCTGAGAAACCAATATCAAGATTTTTAAGTGAAATGCAAAAATTGAACAAAATACTATTTTCATTAAAAAAAAGTTTATGAATGTTGGAAACAAAAAAAAATTTTGCAACATTAGGCCCTTGTCTGACAATGTTCTTTATCCTGTAATCCACCATTATTTATATTAGCATATATCCTAAAAAAATTCAAATGTACGTAAAGAACTGAAGTAAAGATTTAAAACCCATTGGAAAAAGGATACCTGGACACAAGCGTGTATCAGATGTGTTTGCTTCTCCCGAAGTTCAATATGGATGTTACTGACTTGTTGCTAAACTCTGTGTTATGCTGCAGATGCCTCTGACTGGAAATAAATGGCTTATCGAATTCAAGCTTCCCTGTGACAACCACTGAGTGGGAAAAAAGCTGACATACAGCTTCATGAGAAACTATTCCAACTGGAAAATATACAAGAAGCAAACAAATGGTCCTTGTATGTAAAAGTCAATACCAGATAAACTTCTAATTAAAACATTTAAGCCATAAGATTATTACTTTTAGGAGGAAGTGGCTCACATACTGGGTAAAAGCTGTGTCCACAGGGAGAGCTGAGACTGAGAAATTCCAATTTCTGAGAAATTTAAGGTGTCATTTGAGTGGTGCTTTATTAATCTTCAAGTTCAATTTCACATTGGGAATTTTGTGAATCAAGGAGGATAATTTCTTATAGGGGTCCAAAGTCAAGTTTAACATTGCTCCCTGGCAGCTTTTTTTAAAAGGGAAGCTGGTGAACTCAAACCCCTTGGCTAGGAGTTATGTGTTCCAGAACAAATCTATACAATTTAGTGGTGTTTATGATAGTGTAACCTTAGATTGTTAATTTATCAACAGGTTTCAGATCTTGAGATTTTTATGCATAAGTCTGCATTTGTCACAGGTAGATGTACTTTTTTCTGTATGAAGCAAACTCACTAAAGGTGTCCAGCATGACTTAAAAATCTCAGGGAAATGTGAAGTACAGTTAGCAGTATTCTCATTCACACAGCTGTGAAGGATCTAATCATACACCTTCTTGTGACTTCTTTGTGGTCGTTGTTTTTATCCCCGACAGATTTTTAGAGTAAGTTAAATTTGAAACATCTACGTCAAAAGATGTGGTCATGTAGCACATTTAGTAAATCACAGCCATTACTAGAGCAAGATTGGAAATCCACTGGACATGATCTAGGATGATTATGTCCAGTGACAAGACTGCACAACTAGAAATCAGAGGTGGCCGCTTTGTTGTCAAAAGTGCTTTCTTTTCTTTCTTAAATATCAGAATTAGATTCTGGACAGAGTCCCATTAAAACAAACAACCAAAGATTATTTTGACCAAGCCTGAAAAATTTTCTTTGCACGCTAAGAGATTTGAGATTCTGTGAAAAAATTTTGTTTGTACTAAACCAGCAAATACATATCTATACATAGATAGGTATGTAGGCAGATATAGATGCAGATGAGATTTAGATATAGATACTGATATTGATACTGATATAGCAATCAATATATCAGCCTTGCTCTTTGGAACTGTGAAAAGGATAAACACTTCATAAAATCTCCTGCCACAGAACCAAACATATTGAAATGGCTTTTTATGGAGATACTGAAACAACAACAACAAAATAAAATACACAAGGCTTGCTTCTCCTGAGGGTTCAATTATATTGAGCCCTGCCAGCAAACTTTGATTGATAAATCTAACCTTTTCTTTCCAGGCAATGGTTTGATCACATAGTGATGAGAAAGAGTTAGAGAATGGAAAAATAATATTTGGATTGCAACAGAATAATAAAAATGCAGAGGATGCCTTTGACTTTTACAAGGTGAGAGATTATTTCCCATTTTGACTGCGTGATGTCAAGACTCCCTTCTAAGAACAGGTAAGTCTGGGCTTTCTATGATCCTCTTAAATTAATTTTCAAAACTTATAAGGTTTCTCCAGCCATCCAACTAGAAATTCTTAATACATACAAAATTAAGTTCAAGTTGTAGTGGCAACATAGGTTTTTCAGCAGCACAAATGACTGATGAAATAGTGTAGTGACTAGATTTTATAGGTGAAATATGAACTCTCCAGGCCCACAGGGAAAAGCAGGAAGCCTTTATATCCAAAAGAAATTTAGGAAGTTTTCCAACTGGACTGATACAAAAAGCTCATAAAGGACGTCCATCATGACATAATTTGACAGTTCTATATATCTTTTTAATTGTTCATTTACAAAATATTTTTTCACTCCCTTTTAAAATACTTATTAGAAGCCCAAAATCCTTTGTAATTAGTTTCTTCACATCTTCATTTTCATGTAAAGAAAGAGAAGTTACCAATGAAACAAAATGAAATTAAACCATTTAGTTTTATTTTATCATGATAAGTTCCTTTACACAAGATCCTTCTTCAGTAGACAAAGAAGCTAAACCTAAACTTGCAAGCAGTTCCACTGGAAAAAAAGCAAAACCAGAGAGAGAGTAAAATTGCTTTGAAAAATAAGCTTGGAAGTAAATCACTGAACTACATTTAAAACTGTGGTTTTTTAAGTGTTTTCAAGTTTCCACAAGCAGCTGTAGAAAATTAGAAATTACTGAATTTTGAGGAATTGAGCAAAATAATGTTTGACCTTCCTTAACTCTGTTCCTTTCTGATTCATAAAATAGTTTTTGAGGTTGCAGAGCATTTAATAAATAATTTAAAAAATAAACAATAAAATTCAGCGAAGAATTAGCTACATCTGCTTCAACCCACATAATAAGCCACAATTTGGAGAAAAAGGTATTTCATGTATCAGTGCAGAAGATAGAGAAAGAAGACAGATGATTAGCTGCTGGTTTAAACGGAGGCCACTGAGATGCAGCTGTGTAAACTTGAATATTGCAGTGAGAGTTGAGTGTGGACATGAAAACTGTGGTATTTATAAGCTTCTAGACCTGGTGTATCTGAATGCTGAAAGCCAAATTAAAGTTGCCCTTAGCAAACGTATGCTGTTACAAATGTAGTCCTCCTGCATAAGCTCTCCCTGCCCTCACTACACCATATGGGACAGATGTAATTTAGTTCTAATGTTTTAGTTAATGAAATCACTGCTACAGACTATGAATAACTGCAGCAAATGTGCTCACTGCTAAATAGTACTGTGCTTGTAGGCAAGTGTGGCAAATAGATAACCCACTACATTTCTACCTTCTTCTACAGTTTTCACTGCTTGTTTTTTTTAATATAGAGCTAGCTTCCTGAGGCTTGATGTGCATGTGCAAAATTTAAAAACTAAGAGGTCGAGCCTTAGATAGAAACTGTAAATCCCTTTAGCTCTGAAAAATTTATTCTCATTAGGGAAACTGTCAATATTTATTATCCAGACTATAATGCTTCAGCTGCTTTTCTTGTTTTACATAATGAAATAAGAAAATGTATATTCAAAAATATAGTAATGTGCACATACACCACATACATTGTGCTGGCATCTCTGCCATATATAGCAAAATCATAGGTATTTTTTTCTAGCAACTTAGAGACTCTATATTACATCTCCTAAGCTATCTCCTTGAATTTACTAATGTCTCAGCCTCCAAAAATCTTTATGTATCTTGTTTTTTAAAAAGATACATCTATGCCAAGACTTTGGTTCAGTTAAATAATTTTTCCATTCTAATTACATTACTTCTAATCCTGACCATTTGCTCAGTTTCAGAAAATGGAATTTCAAGCTGATTACAAGAACTATTTATTGGTTTGCACTCTATGTGCTAACAAAACTGAACAATCGTGGCACCAAACCACAGGTGAAAAAATGCAATTTACTTTTGGAAAAGCAAATCATAATTTTTCATAGAAACTCTGTGCCAGCAAAACCTGAAACATGTGATGTTCTACATGATATATGTTCCACGGGTTTGCAATTCTCAGATTTTAAACGTATAGAAAGATGAAGAGAAACCTAAATTTATGCCTGTCATGGTTTAACCCCAGTTCACAACTAAGCCCCATGCTTCCACCCACTCATACCCCCACCAGAGAGAGAATTGGAAGAGAAAAAGTGAGAAAACTCATGGGTTGAGGTAAGAACAGCTTAACAGAGAGGCAAAAGACACACACGCGCACGCGCTAAGTAAAACAAGCAATTATTTCACTGCTTCCCACAAGCAGGCAGGTGTTTAGCCATCCCCAGGAAAGAAGGGCTCCATCAGGTCTAATTATGACTTGGGAACAAAAATGCCATCACTCCACACATCCTATTTCCCTTCTTCCCCAGCTCTCTAAGTTGAGCCTAACGTAGGGAATATGGAATATCCCTTCAGTCACTTGGGATCAGCTGCCCTGGCTGTGCCCCTCCCACCTACCCACACACCCCCAAACTACTCACTGACAGGGCAGCAAAAAAATCAGAAAAGGCTTTGATACTGTGGAAGTGCTTCTCAGCAACAGAAAACCATCTCTATATTATCAACCCTGGGTTCAGCACAAATCCAAAACTCAGCCCCATATTAACTGCTCTGCAGCTAAAATTAACTGTACCCCAGGCAAACCTAGAACAATACCTCTGAAGTCAATATGCATATTTTAACAGCCCTTATCCATTACACAATATGGGAAACTGTGCAACTGATGACAACAGCTGTACCTATTTGTAATAGTTTTGTTGATTAAAGCTAACAGCTACATAGTTGAAAAGTTATGAATAAGAGGATGGTATACAGCATTTTTATGTGGTATCAATTTTCCAGAATTGAAGGTCATTTTCTGTACATTGGTTAAGGTCAATACCACCTCCACCCCCAAACTCCTCAAAAAGCAAGGATTACTCACAAAATTGTTACTATTTTTTCATGCTTTTTTTTCCCCCCTCAGTGTCTAATACTAATGTTGCCATGAGGAGGAGGACCATAACTGCAGGAGTGATGTTCTATTTGTGGACTCTAAAATCCTAAGGGGCCAGCTGTACCATCTGAATGTTCATAATAAGTTCATGAGGCTTGACAGAGTTCACCCCAGGGTATTGAAGGAGTCAGTGGGTGCTACAGCAGGACTCCCTCTGTCATGATCCATGGTATGGGGTACGATGTTCGCTATAAATTCTCATCAGGCAGATTAAAGACACCAGACCATGTGTGAGGGAACTCTCAGGCTTTTATTGTACAGTCACCATAACTCTGGCAATAACCACACTATTTAGACTAAAAAAGTGTCTGTTAACAAGCCCTTACATTTTCGCAATATACGTCCACAAAAGGACTTAGCTAACAAGACATTCATTTTGTACAGTACACTTCAATAAGTTATCAAGTCCCACAACAAACTCTTCAAAAGCTGCTGGCTTACAAGCCAAAACACCATTCAAAGGTGTTAGATAATGAGCAACAACACACTTCCACAAGGTGTTTAGTACAGAGTATGGAGTAGAATATGACAACCATGCTTTGCTCAGGCAAAGCAAAGAAAGAAAACAAAGAATATTACCAGTCCTCAGAGCCTGCACTGCTCCTGCTGCTTGGATGATCCAGAGCTTGCAAGACAAAGAAAAGTAAAAGACAAAGGNGAAAGGAGGCCAAATCCACTCCTTCTTACAGTTAAGAGGTAGACTCCTGGTACACTTCTTGTGTAAACTAAGATTCTCTGTGGTTATTTGTTCAGGCATGCACAGCCAGCCCATCTGCAGGGAGTGAGCTGGGGTGGGGAACTGAACACAAGTCTCAAGGCAGAGTATGAACTTGGCACAACAGTGCTGCCCCACTCCATGAGACTCTCTCCTCCTGTGGCAATCCTCAGAATGTTTGTGACAAAACATCCTTAGGTTTGGTCCTCTATACCAGCTCTACCAAAGGTCTTGGGAGCCCACAGAGCTCTCCACTGATTGAAAGCTAGCAAATGTCATTACATTTACAAGAATGGCATGAGGGAAGATCCAAAAAAGCAGATTAGTCTACCCCCTACCTTGAAAAATAATGGAGATCTACTGGGATCCTGTTGAAAGATGTGTCAAGGACAATGAAATTGTCAGGCACCATCAACAGGGGTTCCCAAAGGGGAAATCTTGAGTAACAAATCTGATATACATCTACACTGAGGTGTGCTGACTTTAACACCAGCAGAAAATTAAACTCAAAATAAGCCATTCTACTTCTCCTGCCCCTTCTGGCAAGGGAGGGACAAAAAAGCAGAGACTATGGGTTGAGATAACGATTTACCAGAAGTACAAAGCAATGAAATACAACATGCACAATAACAACAGCAATATTAATAGCAGAAGTATATAAAAAGAAAAGAAAGGTGTTTTACCCACAAAGACTGGCACCGGTTCACCACTGGCAACAAAAGAAGATGATGGGGATACTCCTCATAGATCATATTCTCACAGCTTCTTCCCCAGACAAAGACAATATGACAACTATACTTGGCACAGCCCACATGGTTGTCAGGAGCAAGGGCAATATGGTGAGGAAGCTCCCGTGGCTAATTTTTCCCACCTCTCAATCTGAAATAAAAAAAGGTGACAAAATAAAGCCCCTAGAAACTAGCTCATCTGAGTAGGGATCTGCTTTGGTCAGTTCTGTGTGGGCACCTTCAGCACCGCTTTTAACACTCTGCTGCGTTGTGGGGTCATCCCCACTCGTGCTTTCCTGGAGCAGCCTCCCAGCCATCTCTGGTGATTCAGCACTACAACTGATACTTGTTTTTCTGCTGTCCTTTTCAGCACCAGGGTCCATAACCACACTCTGGAGGTAAAACAGAAGGGGAAACTGTCAGGGAGGCAGAGGGACCAAGTATACTGGTGTTGATGGTAAGGGCACCTCTGATTTCCCTGCCCCTGAAACCAAACCCCCAGAGATGACATGGATGTTTTTGAATAACTACTTGATCACACCCACACAGCACTACACTCCACCCCTCCCCATAATCAGAATACAAGTTCACCTTCTAGGAGGATGGAGATAAGGTGGTAAATGTAGCTTTTCTGGATTTTATTCAGGCTTTTGATACTCTCCTTCACTGTATCCTTCTGGACACGTTGTGTTGCTGTTCAGTGACACAACCCTCTGCCTGTACTGGTAACAGGGCTCAAGCAATTTTCACAAAAGGAGTGGAATCTGGCTGGTGGCCAGTCACCAACAGAATTTCTCAGGGCTGAACTCTAGGGCCAATTCTGTTCAATATTTTTTTTCAATTATCTAAATGCAGAACTTATATTAGCAAGTTTTGATGGTGACACTAAAATGAGAGGTGCTGTTGGCTCTCGCAGGGAAACCAGGGAGAGGAGTGTGTGTAGAGCAGCCCTGCAGAAAGGGATCTGGGAGTGCTGGTGGGCAGCAGCTCAGGGTGAGTCAGCAGTGTGTGCCCGGACAGCCAGGAGGGCAAACCCCATCCTGGGCTGCATCAGACACAGCAGCACCAGCTGGGATTGGATCATCCTACTGGATTCAGCCGTGGTGAGGCCTCACCCTGAGCCCTGTGTGCAGAGCTGGGCCCCACAGTTTAACTTAAGAATGGTCCAGAGGAGGGGCAACAAATCTGGTGAAAGGGCTGGAAGATATGTCCTGTGACAAGCAGCTGAAGACCCTGGGTTTAACAGGTTTAAAGAGAAGTAGGCTGAGGAGTAAACTGATGGTTCTTTACAGCTTCCTCAGGAGAGGAAGAGGAGAGGGAGCTGCTGATATCTTCTTTCCACTATTCAGTGATGGAATATTTGACATTGGCTCAAAGTTGTATAAGGGGAAGTTCAGGTCTAACACTGGGAAATAATTCTTCTATGTTTCACCACGAAGATGGTGAGGAAACAATGGAATAGACTTCCTGGACAGGTGGATGGTGCTCATTCTACATGCACGAAAGAGCATATCTGTTCCTCTTGGACTTTTTGTGTGGCAAAATTTTGGTATTAGAGATGGGGGGAATGGCTACATGGATGGCTGTAGTAACTTTCTCTATTTCCGGCATAGCTACTGGGTGGCTTCTGTGAGACACTGCTGGTGACAGCCAGCTCCAGGATTGTCGTGTCACTGTCCAAAGCTGAACTCATCAGCTACTAGTGTTTCTTATACATATTTAAGAATAGGGGGGTTGGAAACTGCTTTGGAGCAGTACATAGACAGAGAGAAGAGTAAGAATGCATGAGAGAAACAGCCCCGCAGACACCAAGGAAGATGGAGGATGTACTCCAAACACTAGAATAGAGTTTCTCCTGAAGTCTATGCTGAAGACCATAGTGATCCATGGAGGATCCAATGCTGGAGCAGGTGAGTGCCCAAGAGAAGCTAAGACCCGTGGGAAATCTGCATTGGAGCAGGCTTTTGGCAGTATAGAGACAGGAGCCCATTATGTAGAGCACTTTTGTTGGCACGATATATGAACCCACAGGAGAGCCATGCTATATTAGTCTGTTCCTGAAGGACTGAAGCCCCTGGAAGGGACCCACACTGGAAGAGTTAATGAAGAACTAGCTCATGGGAAAGACTCATTTTGCAGGAGTTTGTGGAGGACTGTCCCCTGTGGGAAGGACATTGAAATAGTGGAAGAAAGTGAGGAATCTTCCTCCTGAGGAGGAAGCAGAAGTAGGGACAACATATGATGAACTGACCACAGCATCCATTCCCCATCTTCATCTGGTATAAAATTTCTGACTCATTAACTGAAGAAAACAGAAGTGTGAGGTGAATGAGGTAGATATTCTTCACAGCAAAAGCAAAAGAAATTCTGTTTGATAAAACATATGCTAAACAAGACAAGTCAGATAAACTGTCCGCATGAAGCCACCCACTAAGCAGTCATCATTTTTGGAATATAACACAAGACACTGAAGTCTGATTATCTGGAGTGATTTTGCTTCTCTCTTGAAATTTAAATTTCAATTTAAATGAAATTTACTGAAAGCTTCGCCCATTATGTAATTTCTGTACAAGAACTCAGTTCTCTGAAAAAAATTTTGAATTTGTCCAATTATATCTATAAATAGTAACCTCTTTCTAGCTATATTCTCTAGTTATTTTCTTCTGCTGAAGAACACAGAATTGTATTGTCACCTTTCAGAGGTGTTGCAAAGTTATAAAAACTGTGAATCATAAGCTGTGAGCAACTCATATCTTCTGATCTCCTCTTTCTCTTGCTGTTGTCCCCATTTTCATAGAGGACGATCTCTTCACCTACTGCCAAAGTGGTTCAATAATGCTTGTTTTCAATGAACTGCTGTGAGAGGAGTTTCCAGCTCTCACTGTGTTATGTTAGCAGAATCTTTCTGAGAAAAAGACTCCTGTGTTGTCTGGTCCTTTTCTGGCTTTCAGACAATGATGACTTTTGAAAACATTATCATCTCTGTGCCTAAAGCTAAGTGTCAGTTTTTGCTGACTAAAACAGTGCTGACCATAAACTACTCTACAATGATTTTTGGGTTCCATAGAATGGTTACTACTTGATATGTAGTTTTATATGATGGTTGTTTTCCCAAAATCAAATTTAAGCCCTACTTTTTACCAGATTGGTGGGCTTTAGGTTCACCTATGTAAGTATTTCTGCGTGGATCATAAGTAAACTTTTTTTTCAGTATTCTAATCAGAAACAAGTAAACAAGCTAAAAGTATTCTTATGTCCTAGGGAGTCTGTTGTCTAAAGTTACAGCAAGATGAATTTAAGATTCAAGCCTTTTAAAGCTGTTGTACAAATAATAATGATCTGATTAAGAATTCTGAACATGAATCTGGTTTCAAAGTTGTTTTGAGTACAAACTTACATTTAGTTTTGTCTGTTAACAGACATTACTCCTCCAGTTGAATAATGAAATCTAAAAATGCTCCAAACATTTATGTAAGTCTGATAGAAATTATCCCAATTTATCCAGGAATTTATACTATGCTTCTAATAATTAATATGGCTTGGTTTGCTAGATCTGATTAGCCAATGAAGGGAATAGGAGGAATAAAGGGAGTTATCATTATTCTCTCACTTCCAGGAAATTTGGGTTCCTTAAAATAGGAAACAGAGATAGTTATGTCCCTCTCTAGCCAAGGCATTATGTGATTCAAAAATGCTACTTTTATCTTTGTGATCTCACCGTACTTGTTTGGGATTCCAGAATTCAAAATTCCTGATTTTTAAAACTAAGATGGGAAACTAAGATGTTAACAAGATGAAAAATTTCTTCATGTCTCTTAATCCAACAGTAAAAACTCAATGGCAATTTTATATGAATTTGCTGGGGTGAGAATAGTGAAGAAATCTAGCTGTTGTCCCAAGTTCTTTCACTTGGTGTGCAAGAGCCAATCAATACACTGAATCAAGATATTTAATTTAATTAAAATTCTGGTGAATCAGGCATCAGGTATCTAACACAGTCAGTACACCTTTTAGGCAACAAGCACAGTATTTTATATTAAAAAGATATCCAAGAAACAACTACACAGGAAAAGGTAATTGTTCACTCACCCTTATAAAACAAAATTCTCACTGTGCATGTGGTGGTCTTGGTCCTTTTCATTATATTATCATTTACATGTACAAATTTCCCTGGGGGTTGTTTATAATTATCTAAGGGAATTTGAAATTATATTTTCATTCTATCAGGTATCACCAAGTCATTGTTTAACCTTACATTCTGTTACAGTTTCTGTTTGAGTCTATTTGAAGAATTAGTTAACAATGAAATAAGCATTCTGCTCCTCTGGACTCTTCATTGCATTCTTTTCCTAGGGACTCTTTATTACTTCATTGCTCCTGCATCTTCTTGTCATAATTTCAAGACCAAGCCATAGTTGCGGTGAACTATTTTGTGGCTTTTTAATTTCATCTAACATCAAAGTCACCAGCTCATCTTGAAGATTTCACCAAAACATGGCATAGAACAGCGTATCAGAATTTCAGAAGTGCTCTGTTTGGGGTGATTTGTAGATTTGAAGTACAATTGACTTCTGTTTTCATATTGTGTAATGAATGAAATTTTTAAACTAAGCTGAACAAGAACAGAAGAAGATAAAGTGAGCACAATAATACATAGCATTTACTTCCTGCCCTGTGTTTGGAGAAATGCTTTTGCAACCAAGGTTTGCTGCTCTTTTCAGAGTAATGGCAATCTAGATGTTCATCCAAATTCATCTATAAACTTTATATTGTAACAAGGAGGACGTCACTGAAAAATATTTATCTACTATGTTCACTTGAGAGAAAAATGAACATGTTGACCTTCAATTCCTTCTCCATTTAGTTTTCTTCTTATCAAAGGATGACAGCATTTAGCACAAGGACAAATGCCTGCATTTTTATGACTAATGTAGACAATGCTGTCATGAAACAAATAGCCTCCAGGAGGAAAAAAATGGAAGCCTTTCAAAAGGCTTAATGTGTAAAAGAGGTCGTTACAGTGAACCCAGCACTGTATGACAAATGTCTAAATAAAGAGGAGAAAAGGCCTTTGGAGAAATATTTTTCCTACTACCCTGAATTGCAGTGTTTTTACTGGAGAACTAAATACACATGTCAATGATAAAATTTTAAAATTTATCATTTTTTATTCTTATGCAATATGCATTTTCATATTTAGGCTCATCATACCAGTTATTTTCTGATTATATTAATGATATTTAGAGACTGAAAGAAAAACTAAGCTTCCTAAAGAAGCGTGTAAGCTGAACGGTATGTATATTTATTCCTACACTCTATCTCTGACTGAGGACTTCATTCTTTTTTTGTCCCTACTCCATTAGAATCAAGGTAACACACCCTCTGAAACAGCTTTGAAATGTAATAATTCCAAAAGTAGTAAAAAATATAATTTGTACAGTTCTGATGGGGAAAGTATATTTCCCACTTATGTAGTTTGGGAAAATAATTGCATTGTTAGGAATCTACAGAAGATTTGATGTTATTGCCATAGCTTCTGTCTGAAAAACTTTGTGTTGATTCTCCCCATTTTTTTTACTTTTATGGGTCCAGATTTTTAAATATCTGGTGAAAGAGTTACAGAAAATGATGGTGGAAATACTCAAACATAGAAAAAGAAATATTTTTTTAATCACAAAACTTCCAAATCAAATGCTTGAAATCTTGCATTGGTTTCTATGTATTACTTTCTTTGCAGAATAATAGTTACAGCTTTTGCAGCTTCTATCTCCATATGTGTACAATAAGTAAATGAACACAATGATGAGCACATAAAAGAAGGCTAAACCCACCCAGCTTAAAAAATCCATTCTCCCACCCACTGTGTGCTGGAACACGAACAGAGCATTGTTTGGATCATAAGGATTAGTAAAATAACAGTCTTGGTGAACAACATGGTCATGTGGATAAAATGATTATTTCTTAAAGTCAGTGCATGATAGCTGGGATACCAGTGATTGTACCGATTTAATGCATTATTCTAATCCAGTGACTGTGGAAAGTGTATAATTATTTCAGTTGAACAGATCAACAATTATACACAAAATAAAGTTAAGAGTATTTTATATAAATGAATTGTGATCCTCCTTTTTTCCTCTTTCATTAAAAATGAAATTACTATAATTAAAGTTTTCCTTACAAGTCATTTCTCTTTCAATAGCATTTCTCTGTGAGAAATGAAGAGTATAAAATATCTTTACTAATAGAACTGGAAGTAAGCTGGGATAGTTGTTAGCTGCCCTGTTTATACTGAAGTTATACAGCATCAAATTTCAAAAGTTATGATGATTACTATTCTGTGATATTTTAATACACAACAGGGGTTTGAGAATTGCATCCATGATGTAAAGAGTTTCATTACTACATCATTCCTGTGTGTTCTGCTATCTCAGTGTGAATTTAAACATACAATTGTAGACTTTATCTATTCCTACTCTTTTCCATCTTTGGAACGGGGGTAGCAACCACTTTTAAGGATTTTGAGGTTAATTAGTGAGACTATTGAATATGAGATAGGAATATTTCTGCACAAAATATCGGAAGTCTTCAGTTCATATTCTTTTAAAAAGTCCAAATTCTTTCTTTCTTACAAAGTGTCTTTTATCATAGAACCATAAAATACTTTGGGTTGGAAATGACCTTTAAAGGTCATCTAGTCAGATGGGCAGGGACATTTTCAACTAGGTCAGGTTGCTCAGAGCCCTGTCTAACCTGACCTTGAGTGTTTACAGGGATGGGATACTCTTCACCTCTCTGGACAACTTGTGACACGGTTTTATGATTATCATTGTAATAAACTTCCTCCTTTCATCTAATCAAAACCAGCCCTCTTTTAGTGGAGCCTTGGCCTATTGCCACAGGCCCTGCTAAAATGTTAGTCCCCAACTTTCCTGTAAGCCTCCCTTAAGTACAAAAAGGCTGGAACTCTTAGATATGGTTAATTCCCTCCTTCTAAAATTCAATTTCTTTGAAATTTCTTTGAATTTTTTAAATTATAAGTTATCTTTGAGCCATGTCCAAAAAGGATTTTAGAGGCATACAACAGGTTCATTCTTACTCTATGGTGATTCATAAAATTAATAGGAAAGAGGCAATTTTTTCGTCTTTTCCCTAGTTTGGGGATACTTATGATCAAATTTACTCTGTAATGTTTCCAGGCCATTTTACATTAATGTCATTGAGAGCCTCCAAACAAAAATTCTTTTGTTATGGCTGTTCAGTTCACACAAAAAACAAAGGCATTACATGTTAATGAAAAATAAAATCAGTGGAGAAGCTTAACACTCTGAAGTGGATTGAAACAGCACTAGCACCCTGTGTTTAATCCTTCAAGTCATGGTATTTGGGAGGGCAAGCCTTCTGTCTTCCACAGAGCAAGATCTGCAAAGGATGTTTGGGAAGAGTAGCAGAACCTTCAGGTACATTTTGCACTCTGTCATGTGAAATGAATGGGATGCCAAAGACATTCCCAAAACAAATTATTTTTCTTCTCCTAAGAAGTGATAACTTTTTTGTAAGGAAGAAAAACACAATATTCCCCTTTTGGCAATGAGACATCAGCATGCAGCTCTTGATGTCTCGTGTCAGTGTTCTCACTTTTCTATCTTCAGCATGGCAGATGGATTTGCTCAAGCTTGCTTTGCTGCTGTAACCTCAGTTTCTTTGCCATTACTATTGCCAACAGGATTAAAGTAGGCCCTAAACACATTCTAATATGTTGGAGCAGACAGATGCATGCAGATCATCTATACAGCAGGCAGGGCCATACTTGGATTTAGGCAATGGGGTAAAATAAATGAGCGTATATTCTTACAATGCTTCCTGAAGATCCTTTTCAAAGGATTGTGGTTTGTGGACACACTGTGGACAGAAACCTTTACATACTAAAAAAGGGATGATTGAACCCACATCTGAGGAATCCTGTAGAAAAAGACTACCAGTCTAAGCTCATATGTGTTTCAAGACATATTTAGTTTATATAGGGGGAACCCGCACAATCACAAGACACTGGGAAGATGTGTCTCAGAAGAGGTGGTGGGGTTGTTCTTTCAGATGTCTTCTGAAAGGAAGCTGTATATTTTAAATGCCTTGTCTGAATGAAGACTCACTGAAAGGAGCAATTCTAGACTCAAGTATAACAATGCCAAATTACTTATCTCTCCTTTTTTTAATTCAGTTGATTACTTTGAAGCAGTAAAGTCTAAATTAAAAAATAAAAATACTCATTTTCCTCACACAGTTCCTATTTAATATCCTTTTTTTCCACTATTCCTCTAATCTTATGCTTTAATTATTTCTGTTTCTGACAGTGCTTTTAATATCTGCAAACAAAATCATCTAATTTATGCAATGCTTCTGAGATCCTAAGTCACACTTTAATTCAACTGTATTGAACCAATGTATATTCCCTACCCTTAAAGGCCTGGAAAATAATAGCCAACTTCATGCATGTATTAGCATTGACCTGAAACTATTTTAATATCACAGTCTTACATCCTGAAATACACCAAAAAAGTTCAGACACAGTTTTGTCTTTTGTTCAAAATTAATTATGATGAAGCCACCAATCTGAATTTTTATTTTAGCATTGTGCTTAAATTCAAATTCTAACAATGTAAAGGTTACTGAAGGTGCAGTGGCTTCCAAACTATTTATGTCTAGAGGCTAGCACTCAATTTTTCTAATGTATGGGTAAGATTTGGAGATTATTCCTTAATTTGGCAAAAGCCTTTTAAATCTGACTTAGAATGATACTGGCATTTAAGTCAACAGTGGTTAATTTCATTTAAACAAATACTATTCTTATGGCTATTTTAAGATTATATTTGAAAATTAGAACTGAACACTGAATTGCAGAATTACCAAGGAAACTAGTAACTGTCAATACCAGTATTAAACCTGTAAGATTCAGTAATATAAAATCAAATCTTTCACAATTAAAGCTTTTTTCTTGTTTTCATTTTTTTATAAAACACCACTGGCTGTGACTGAAGAAATTAAGGTGTCGAAGTCTCAAGAAAAGTTTTGTTCCTCGTACTTTTATTTCCAAACAAAGATGGGAATGGCAGACTGTCAAATAAAGAGTTGCTGCCCTAAAATTGCACTTTATCATGTCACTGAGTCACTATATGTTAATGTTGAATTATGTGATATGGTAACACATTCATCAGAATGCCATTTTTTGTGATAGTGCCACACAAGTTTGGCTATGGTTATTTTGATTCACATTAAAATAGCTGTACTGCTCTTCTAGCCCCCTTCCCCCCAGTAATTAAAAATACTTTAAGAGATATTTGGAGATGTATCAACAATTTGTGGAAAGATAAATCTTTTGTTTGTAATTCCTAGCAAAGTACAATTTAAATGCTCTTTTACAAGAGCTATATTCTCAGAATCATTCAAACTGGAAAGGATCGCAGGAGACCTCTAGTCTACTCAACCCACTGAAAACAGGGTCTGTGTTCGAATTCAGGAAGGATTGCCCTGTGCTTTGTTCAGTTGGGTCCTCAAAACACAGGACAGAAATTTCTCAGTCTGTTTGGGCACACAATACCATTGCGTAATTTGTCCCATGGGAAAAAATATCTTCTCATCTAAAACTGTAGCCTCTTTTCCTTACACCATCTCCTTGTTCATCTCTGTGAAGGAGCTGCTTTTTGGTCTGTTCCTCCTCCAACTAATGAACAAGCATTAGTTCCACAACTTCTGCTGGCAGACTAAATACTCCACACTCAGACCATTCTAGTTGCTTTCTGCCAAACTTGTTTCACTTTCTTGATAGTTTTCCTGCATTAGATGGCCCCAAATTTGTTGTTGCATTTAAATGTAGCCTAAGAAGTGCTGAGGAGATAATCACCAACCTCAACCTCGTGCCACTTTTCACATAGAAAATGCACTGCTGGCCTGTTGTTACTGCCTGGTTGCACACCTGGCCTTTTCTCTCCTTGATGCTCCCCAGTTTGGAGTCCATCTCCACAGGGTTTCTCACTGACTGAAGCATCTCCAGCATGTGTCACTGACTGGGGCTCTGCCTGTCCAAGGCTCAACCTGTGTCATTGTCGAATTTCATCAGATTCTGTCTGGCCCATTCATATAACCAACTTAGGTGCCTCTGAGGACCAACCCTGCTTCCAGCTGTGTTCATTTCCCCAAGGCTGATATTCACAAAATTGCTGACAGTGCACTCTGCTGTCCCCAGGACAGAATCCTGCAGTAGTCCACTTGAAGCCAGACTCCATATAGACATCAAATTATTAATTAACTACTTTTTGAGCCCAATGTTAAAGTCAGTTTTCCTGTCATCTACTTGGCATTCAATAGGGTCCCCAACATTTCAATATGCGATTAAGGACGTTGTAGTGACTGTGCTGAAAGCCTTCCTACAGGTGAAGAAGATTGCATCTACTGTTCTTCCAACATCTACAAATACAGTAATTTCATTACTGAAGGAAATGAGATGTTCAGGCATGATTTACACCTGATACCTTCAGGTTGACTTCCCAAACAGCCTCTTCTCCATTTACTCAGAAAGGGGCTCCAGATAGGCTCCCATGATTTTCCCAGAGACTGAAACAAGACTGTGACAAGCCTGGACTTCTTTGGATCATTATTTTAGTATGTTTCAAAGATGAATACAGATTTGTCTTTCTCTAGGTGTCACAAAATTTTTCCCATTTCCATGACATTTTAAAGATTATAGGAATAAGCTTTGAAAAGAGCATTAGACAACTCTGTCATCATCTTTAAATGCAAACCTCTAGTCACATACAGGACAAGTAGGTGATCTGAGATAGCCAGCATGGCTGTACTAAGGACAAATTGTGCCTGACCAGTCTCATGGCTTTCTGTAGTGGAGTGATGGCAACAGTCAACAAGGGAAGACAATGTCATCTACCTAGAGTTCTGTAAGGCCTTCAACATGGTCCCACATGTCATCCTCTTCTCCAAATTAGAGACATATGCATTTGGAGGGTGGAAAATTTCATGAGTAAGGAATTGGCTGACTGGATGGAGCCACAGGGTTGTGGCCTGCCTCTGTGTCCAGGTAGAGGCTGGTGATAAGTGGTGTCCCTCAGGGCATTTTGGAACCGGCACCCTTTAATATCTTCATCAATGGCATAGACAGGGATGGAGTGTTGCATCAGCAAGATTGCAAATGACACAAGGCTGGCACAAAAGGAGGATGGGATGCCATTCAAGAGGGCAGACAAAATCAAAAAGTGGGCCCATGAGAACCTCATGGAGTTTAATAAAGCCAAGTGCACCTCGGTCAGAGCAATCCCATACATGAGAATAGACTTGGAGATGAGCTTTTTGAGAACTGTGGACAATGACCCAGGGGTCCTAGTGGAAGAAAAGCTGGACATGAGAAGGCAATGTGCACTTGCAGCCCAGAAAGCCAAGCACATCCTGGGCTGCATCAACAGCAGTGTGGCCAGCACACTGGGCTAGGGAGGTGATTTGTCCCCTTTAATCTGCTTTCAGAAGACCCCAGTTGGAATACCACATGTACCTCTGGGATCCTCAGCACAAGAAAGATGTTGAGCTGATGGAGCAGGTCCAGAGAAGAGCCATAAAAACAGTCTGAGAGCTGGAGAACTTCTCCTATGAAGACAGGCTGAGAGAGTTTAAGTTTTTCAGCCTGGGGAAAAGAAGGCTTCAGGAAGACTTTATTTCAGCCTTTCAGTACTTAAAAGTGTCTTGTGAAAAGGTAGGAAAGGAACTTTCAGATATGACAGGGTAAGGGGAAATAGTTTTAAACTAAGAGAGAAGAGATTTAAATTAGATGTGAGGAAGAAGTTCTTTACTCAGTGAATAATGAGGCACTGGCATCAGTTAGGCAGAGAAAAATGGATGCCCCATCCCTGGAAGCATTCAATACCAAGATGGATATAGCCCTGAATGACCTGATTTGGCAGATGGTATCCCNTTGCAGCCCAGAAAGCCAAGCACATCCTGGGCTGCATCAACAGCAGTGTGGCCAGCACACTGGGCTAGGGAGGTGATTTGTCCCCTTTAATCTGCTTTCAGAAGACCCCAGTTGGAATACCACATGTACCTCTGGGATCCTCAGCACAAGAAAGATGTTGAGCTGATGGAGCAGGTCCAGAGAAGAGCCATAAAAACAGTCTGAGAGCTGGAGAACTTCTCCTATGAAGACAGGCTGAGAGAGTTTAAGTTTTTCAGCCTGGGGAAAAGAAGGCTTCAGGAAGACTTTATTTCAGCCTTTCAGTACTTAAAAGTGTCTTGTGAAAAGGTAGGAAAGGAACTTTCAGATATGACAGGGTAAGGGGAAATAGTTTTAAACTAAGAGAGAAGAGATTTAAATTAGATGTGAGGAAGAAGTTCTTTACTCAGTGAATAATGAGGCACTGGCATCAGTTAGGCAGAGAAAAATGGATGCCCCATCCCTGGAAGCATTCAATACCAAGATGGATATAGCCCTGAATGACCTGATTTGGCAGATGGTATCCCTGCCCATGGCAGGGAGATGGGAACTAAAAGGATCTGTAAGGTGCCTTCCAATCTGAAACATTCTATGGTTCTATGAAGCCTAGTTCCTTGGACTATATTTTGGACTTGCTTTTCAGTAAACATTGACAGCTCTTCTCCTGCATGAACCCTGGCTTTAGGCATAAAGACCTGAAATCTTGCTGGTAAAGACTAAAGCAAAAATATTGAGTACCTCTGCCTTATCTGCAGTCATTTTCTCTGGATGATATCAGTCTTCCTGTTTAGCACTGCATCCACCTTTTCATTGTGTACTCTTTCACTGCTAGTGCAGGGATAGAAGTTTTCATGTTGAGACTCAAAGGAAACCTTGTTTTTCCTAACAGTAATCCTCCATACCCGGGAAAAAGTTCTAAAATCTGCCTTTGTAGCCTGTCTCACTTTACGACTCCTTTTTTACAATTCCTATTTGATACTTCAGTTATGTCTTCCACCTTTAGCCAAGCCAGTGTCCTGAGTCATCTTCATATTTTCCTGAGGACCATGGCTGCTACATTGACTATACCATGCAGACTAGCTGGTTCTTCCTTCTTTGTAAGTATTGGGTCCTGTAGATCTTCTGCCCTTTTCTGATTTATCCAGCTTCAACAGCAAACATGCAGTTTTTCTCAGAACTCTCTAACACTCTCATCCCCTCTTTTACTTTTGTCCCACTGGGTTGCCCTTGAAGCAGATGTCCAGGAGGTTAAGGTCTCCTGTAAACCAGGGAATAATGGTACAGAGACTTCCTTAGGGTGGTTGTAACAAACTCTCACCTCAAAGCTAGCCTTCTTTTTCTCTCTTATCATCCTAATGCTCATAGCCTTAGTCAGCCTATTTCTCATTCCATGACTCAGCCCAGAATGTTGATGCCTATTCACATGGAGAAAGACCCTTCCTCCTACCATTCCCTTCCTGAGAAGTTTGTATCCATCCGTTATAGATGGATAATGAAATCGGCCATGAAATGTGTCAAACCACCCCACCGCCAGGACAATTATGTTAAAATTGTGGCTCCGCATCATCATGTGAAGGTCTCACACTGTCTGTCTGTTTTTTCACAAAATTCTTTCTGCAATCTGAGTTGTGTAATAACAAGAAATTTACTTTTTTTTTTTCAAATTCCAGAGACTTTGTGTTCAACCATAATAAGATTTTGTGTTCTGAGCACATAATTACAGCTAGCACTGTGCAGATCTGTGTTCACATTTTTCATTAGCATATTCCAAAATACCCAGTGAAAAGAATACAGGTTGATGCTAAACTCTCTGATGAATACAGACCAACATTTCTAATATTTTTAAGGACTCTTAAATAGTTCTGTTATCAGTGCAAGATATTTTGGAATTAATTCTAGTCATGCCCTGAAATTGTGATTGCACTGGGAAGGCTCAAGGCTCTGAATTTTTAAGAAGAACCTGTACAGACTGGTGTCTTGGTTTAAGACAATTTAAGGGGTAGACACTCCAAAATTAATTATATCCCCTATAAATTTTAACCACTCCCTTTTAATTCAACAAAGCGAGATGAATGTAAATAGATACAAATTAAAAAAAAAAAAAAAAAAAAAAAAAAAGAGTTTACTAAAAATCAAAACAGCAACAGGCAAAAAAAAAAGCGGTGAGAATAACTAGTTACAAATTTGCTACATCTCTCAGACCTGCAGAGAGCCTGACAGACAAAGAGAAAAAAATGGCAGAGAAGCCCTTCCCCAGGATGGCACCCTCCACAGAGGAGCTCACGGCCTGGGCGGCAATGGCAAGAACACGGCAGACAAGCCCCGTTTAGCTCAGCCTTCCTCCACAGGGGCTCATGGAGCAGTTCTGGTGGCAGAAGGAGGGTGCTGTCATTGCCTGGGAGCTGCAGCCCTGCAGAGTCAGTCTCCCCCATCCCTCGCGTGTATGTGGGGTCAGCACTGCCCTCCTGCTGCCCACTGGACTCCGCCGGGCAGGGCTGCTGGCTCGGGTCGCTGCCCCAGTGCAGGAGAGGTGAAAACATTCTCACTGAGCACCAAAGAATGCTGGCCTGTCCCCGACCAGCTCTGGCTCTGCTCTGTGGACTGGGGCATTCACTCTGAAACACAGGTGGATTGTGGAATGCAGCTTCTTGGGTTGCTGCTGTTGCTACTTGGAGATCTGCCTGAAGCAACCTCCTCAGGAGTCCCAGGAGGAACAAAAGAAAGCTTCTGCCTTGCACTATGTGACTTTTCCCTGCAAGAACAAAAAGGCAAGAGCGAGAGCTTCTATCTGAGTGCCCCAACCTTGAAAAGGGACCTGGGGCCAACCTACTCCATGACCCCATTTCCATCCACTGGTTCTTACAGGGATAACTAACAATTTTTGGCGTATGAAAATAGCACAGATAGATATGAAATACAGTAACATTTTGAGTTATCCATGAATATAGGTGAAAAAACAGAGAAAAATCATGCTTTATGGTCAAAGATTGAATATGTACAGTTAAAACAGGAAAGGTGTTGATTATTCCTAAATGAACAGTGGTACAGCATATTAATTATCTTGTCAGTTATTTCCTGAGCTTAGTTCTCTGTATGTCACAGGAAAACTCATTTCAAGTTCATTGGGATTGAGGTGATTATCTACACATCCATCAATCAGATTTCCAGGGAAGTGGCAAAGTTGTTTCCTTCTGAATTCAGAGGTAAATGTTCTAAACTGGTTAAAATAGGTAACTAGGAGTTGTTAATATGCCCCTCCTGATATTCAAGTAATTTTAAAAGAAATTGTAGCTCTGAAAGGATAGAGCTGTCCTGAAATGAGTGTGTGACCTACTGAAGCATCTTTCAGGCAGGATTCTGGCAGGTTCTCTATGCAGAGCTCTGAACGGCCTCCTAGAAGATGATCTGAATGTATTTGGCAGGTGTTTCTAGATATGCAGGAGAATAGAAATAGCCTACACCCCCTTTTAGGGTGAAAACATTTGAAAATTTCTTCATGTAAGAGCAATTCACCCTGTCTTTGATGAAATAAATTATTTTTAAGGCAACACAGTTGCTATGAGAAGTGTAAACAGTATTTACATTAGCTAATTTTTCCTCCTCCTCCTCAGTATGCATATTAAAAGTATATGCTTATAAAAACATAGGCCTTTTTTTTTTTTTTTTCTAAGAAAAAGATAGTGAGATGAATTCTTTATCTTTTTTTTACATCACAATTCTCTGAGAAGCAAACAAACCCTCTCACTTCTTCAAACCCCAGCCTGAAAGCTCTTTTTTGCTCATTTTATACAACATCCCCATAATGGTCTTATGCTACAGAAGATTCCAGCTTGAAAGAAATCAATGTCATCCTTTAGTCAATTGCAAGGATCACTGCTAAGTCACCTAAGACTTGATTGTCTTGTCCCTACAATTGCTCGAGCTAAATATTCTGTTTTCAAATACTGCTAGCTCTCACTGCCTCAAGGAGTGAGGGAGACTGGAGCAGAGACATCAAAATAATGTCTCTGATGTGTCATTGCACAGCATATTGTCATTAGGACATCAAGCCAGCATGATTTATAAGCAATTTTAATTAATTTTCTGAGTCATTTCCTAAGGGCTTAATTCTGTAATCTTATTACCATGAGCCTAACATGCTATAGTAAGACTATGCTTTCTAATCTTTCTTTTGTTGTTAATTACAATCTCTGCTTTCATTAGGAAACTCTTGAAATAAAGCAGGTTTCTCTTTTGTATGATGAAATTTGTCTGTGTTCATTAGAAATTAGTACTAGAAATTATGTAGTAGAGTATATTAGTTTTTTATACAGAACTCATCACCTACTCCTCTCCTTTATTCTTTTACTATGAAATCATGCTAGAAGTGATTGGGGTTTCTACTTTAAAGAAGCCACACATCTAGAATTTTAGGCATGGGATAATCTCTGCCCCATTTTATTTTATGTACACAGACTAAATTTTAGTCCCATTTAATTCAGTGAAATCTGGAATTTTTTTTACCCATTATAAGCAAATTAACTGTGCTCATGAAGATATGTACATATTATGAAGTGCAGAATACTGTGCTTTTACTGTTTGTTTTTTAACTTCTGCTTTAAAAAAGGAAAATTATTAGTAGATGATTTACTAAATACCTTTGATTATTAGTATTTTTCCTGAGAATTTACACATGTTATTGTATGCATTAATGATCTGGGAGTTACATTATATTCATTGCATCCCACTGTCCATAAGCAGTTTTTTGCTACTGTAAATTTACATTATACTGAAGGATCCTGACCTAATTGGAACCATCAAAATGTTAAGTTACGAGGGTATTTTATATGATGTAAGTTTTTAAAAAATCATTTTTAAATCACAAATGTGTGACATCATACTTTGATTTGACTTTGAATATTCTAATTATTCCCTTAATATAATTTAATATGTTACTTAAAATATTAATACCCACAGCATTGTCAAGTACAAGCATCATTTCTATTACAGAAATTAGAGCATGAAATTTTACATAGGGGAAATAAACACATTTTTAACACAGAAGACTGGGAGAACAGAGTCAAGGCTTACAACATTTAGAAAGTAGGTAGGTCTCTTATTCATGGAGGAACACAGAGGTGTGTGCCCTTATAAGAGCCCAGGGCAATAGAAAATAAATATAAACTTGTTATATAATGATCAGTAACATTCCTATGCCCTCCAGAGTGTCCTAAAAATAAAGAATAAGTAGAGAGTGAAGAAAGATGGTTTGTCTACCCTATGAGCTTTACATCAGTTATGGGATAGGAAGAAATTCAGCTGCCACATATGTCTTTGAGCCTGTCTGTCACCATTTATCACAATTTTCCTGATATTATTCTGTTCCTATATGCAGGAATACTAGTTGACCATAAACCAGAAATCATTATAGACTGAACTATGTAAAACTTGAATATGAAAATGAATTGAGTTAGGACATCAAGTTTTAATGTGGAAGGTTTTCATAATTTTTGTTTTGTTACTGACAGTGTTATTACAATTAAAATTGGCTGTGATATTTTAAAGTGATTGATATCCCCATTTGCAAAAGCCATAGTTTTACCTTCCTCCCCTTCACAGGTGTTTAGATTATTCACAACGTGCAGACAGAGGTGTAGTGCTTTTATGAATATCAAAAGTGTATTAAGCATGCTAATATAACAAGAGAGCACTTTGATAGTATACAAATTGTTGCCAGGGTTCTACCAGTACAAGTTGAAGGAAACATTTTAAAGAATGATTTAAGTCATCTCATTACTATAAGGAAGGGAACACCTAATCTGTTTCTGTTCTAAAAAGATGAAAAGTACAGAAATGAGCATTAAAAATTTCTTCCATACTGTCACTCTGCATCAACAGAAAATGGACATAATTATCTGAAAGAGGATTGCACTAAAAGCCTGTGATACTGTTTTGCATCATGTGCAGCTTTAGCAGCCACCAGTGCTATGTTCTTGTTCTTTTGGAAGTCTGACATCAGCAGTAGTGAAACACAAAGTGAGCTCAGTCCAGCTCAGGTGAAATGACAGACTACGCTCTCCTTCTCATTAAAATCACAATACAGAAGTGAGAAATGAGAGAGTTCCTGAAGAGTCCCAAAAGAATCTTCAAGTCTTAAAGGAGAGGGCATTGAGGACAAAAGAAAAAACCAGAATGAATTTAGATGTAAATTAAAGAGTAAAATTGCATTAAATTCCACTCAAAAATCAGCAAATAAATGTATATTTGAAAGGGATGGTCTGGATGGATGAATACATCTTACCAAGGGTGAGAAAAGGTATTAAACCTTTTCCTAAACTAATTCCTCAGTAGTCACACAACTGCAATATTTTTTGCCTAGGCAGACTCCTTGCAACTCAGATTTCCTGTCACATTTCTAATTTCTAGCATTCACAACTAGAATATGGATGCTTTTTTCCTCTGATCTACTTATTTAATCCTATGGATTAAAGGGTGAAATGGCAACAAATAAAGCATAGGAGAATGATTAACAATGACTTCACTGTATTTAAAAGCAAATATTTTTAAAACAGGTGGACCATTGCAAAAGGCTTAACAGCTAATGTTTTGTATCTGACCCTACATCCCCTCCAATGATCTCTGAAAATCAGTTTCTATTTTGTTCTGTGGAGTTCTAAAACATAGTACAGTGTCATGGGCTTTTCTGTGGAAACAAGTAATTGTACCTTGTTATTTAGGGTGGATTTGACTCTCTTCCTTACACTGACATTAAAGATGAAAATCTCTGTGGAAATGAGTAGAGTCACACTGGTGCACAAGTGGTATGAATGGAAAAAAAGCTGGGCCATATTTTGCATTTTGCATCGTGATCTGACATTTGAGAGTTGATATTTCTCCTTGAAATACTTTCAGAAAAGGAATTTTCTCAGTGGTTTTCATTACCACAATAAAGAGCAGAGCTGATCTGCAGGGCAGTGAAGTACAGTTAAAGAGAGCTATAAACAAGTGGAAACAGATCAGTTTTCTGGACTCCAGGGAAAGCATACTGCAAAAAGACCCTCTGAAAACAGTGTGGAAATTATACTTTCTCTTTTGTAAAGGGGAATTTGTTTGAAGAAAAAGGCAGTTATTGATTGTTTATTCTCTTGATACATAGAAGTCAAAAACATTAGCAGTAGACTCTGTTTAATAGAAAAATTGATATTTGTTCTTTTTCACAAAACAAAACAAAACAAAAACAAAAACAAAACAAAACAAAACAAAACAAAACAAAAAAAAACAAAAAAAAAAAAAAAACCACACAGCTAAGTACAGTAATTTCAAGTACTGCTTTGTTCCAGAAAAGGAAGACAGGAGAAGCTGTTGCTGGGAAATCGCTGTCTGAGTTCGATTAATGACTCTATATGACCAGCCACAGTTTACTTCATTAACTAGTAGTAACATTTCCCATGCCTTCAATTAACAGTGGTTTTACTTAATCTAATATTAGTTAAGACACGATATGATCAGAAAACATCATTGCCAGCCAAGTGTTCCTCAAACACAACTGATTTATCTCTTTGGCACGTCATTAAAATGCAAACTATATTGAAATTGATTTTCAGCACTTTCAGGCAGGAATGTTTGTAATAATGTTAATTTGCAAATTTCCTCTTTTTTATATGTATTCTGTATGCTGTGGTTGCCATGTTCAGCCCAAGGCTATTTGTATTGTGCAGACAGAAAATGAAGAGCGAACATTTATTTCTCATATCTTTGTGAGGAACCTGAGGCGCATGAAGATATTTGCTGCAACAGGCACAGTCAATCTCCTTCACTCCCTTTAGTCACTATATATCAACAGCAAACTCCCAGCTAGTCTTGCTGCAGCAATTAACCTGCCAGGGCTTTCTGCTGTCAGACTCAGTAATAATAAACTACCCCCAGTGAGAGATAGAGCTATAGATTCTCGCCCTGCAACTTCCACAGTGGGTGAATTATTCAGAATCAGCATGATTAAAGAGATGACATGGTATTAGTTAAAAACACATACTTTTTTTCTCCCTGACTGACATTTAAACCTATTAAGGAATAACAATGGAAGAAAATGTGTCTTTACCATCCATCCATAGGTCTCAGAAAAGGGGTTTCTAGAAAAGTTTTTTATAATGCCTATAATTTTGAAAGCTTAAAGATAAAAATGTAAATAAGAAAAGGGATAACGTAGTTAAATCATAAAGCATCTGTAAATCCAAGAACAAAATAAATCAGAGTAAAGAAGCATTAGGGACACAGAAACAAAGATATTATTTGTGAAAAAATTGTAATGTAGAATCTTCTTTTTTAGAGTAAAATATGGCCTCACTATTCTTAATTTTTGTTAAAGGGTATTATTATACAGAACCTTCAAAAAACATGTATTGAGAAATATGAATGGTGTCCCTTATTTATAATTTTTTCCTTAAAAAACAAAAAGAGAGAGGGGGAAGAAGGTAGGATTGTTATAAATACTGTAATATTTTACCTACAAATCAATTGTTTACATTTCCTAGTGCCAGGGCAGCACTGTAATGTTACACACACGTTGCAATTGAGTTTACTAAAACAAAGTCAAGGAAAAATGAACTTAGATTACACACTTCCAATCCCATTAAAATCATAATTCATTTGCCAATCTCAGTTTACTCAGCCACCTGATAACTCATTCTTAACTAATGTGCCTAGTGATTCTCTGGAGAATAATCTCTCTAAAATGCAGGAATAGGCCTATGTGTTAGAAGTAGTGCTAAATCTAGTCAAATCCATAGTCTGTGACTACTATACCAATGTGAATTATATTATTTGTCACACTCATCTATATGAAATGGAACTAATCTAATGGAACTAACAACAAAGATAGATAAGAACCACTTTTTTTTGTTTGTTTGTTTGTTTATCCAGACCTTCAATACAAGTAGGAATTAATTAACCATGCGTTCCATACTAATGCATTTTTTCTAAAATTAGACAAAGTTAATGGTTAAAGAATGCAGGTGGAAAAACTGCATACAGACAAAACTAATACTCTGCAGTACACTGGTCAAAGGTAATATAATCTTAAAACCTCAGCAATGGATAAACTCATTTAAAATAAAATAAACTCCTTGAAATGGAGGAGAAAGTGTTGATTTATCTTCAAAATAATTCAACTTTTACATACAGAAACAAATGAATTGCCATTTTCCATAGAAAGAAGAATGAATTTCATAGTATAGGACTTTGTACTGTGCTGATTGTACAAACTGATTTTCTAAAATTTGTGTTCTCTCTTTGCATATGTGATCATTTATGAAACCTATCTAAGTCAGCCTTCTAAAGTATAGAAGTCTACACAGAGAATTCAAACAGGGTTATAAGTTTTATTTTGAGTCTAAAATGGATGAAAGATATCATCATAAATTCCATATAACAGCAACAAATACAAAACGTAGTTTTACCTGTTATTCTAAATTTTCCTTTGTGCCAAACATTTGGGAGAAATTAAAAAGATCTCCAAGTCTTAACTCCAAGGCACCTCATATTATTACTGAAAACACTCACAGGTTTGCTTTTTTTTTTATTAGGAGCAATTTGGATTTCTCTGTTTTTCTCTAAAGTAGCCTATGGTGTAATTTTGAAGTGTTATATTTCACATAGTTGAGGTACTACAAATATTGAAACTTCATGTGTCAAAGTGAGTCAAAGACTTGGATGGATTACTTTTCAAGAAAATGACTGTCACCAAATTTTAGAAACTGAACACCAAAGGCTAGACATCTGAAAAATTAAAACATTAAAAAACTATTAAAAAAAAAAAAATTATCACCATATTTTGCATGACCAGATGACGATAATTATATTTATCTTTATTTTAGTGGATTTTCTTGGGAGTTTTTTTTTCAGTTTGTTGTGAGAAAACAAAAAGGACAAAGGCTTTTCAATTTCTACATCTGAAATTCATATTTAGATGCCTAAAAAAATGTCAGAGTCTCTAAATGTGCTGCTCTTTCCACTGCTTCCAGTGAAATTGGTTAAATTTGCTCAAAAGCACAGTATGGCTGAAAGTCAGGCAGTGTGTTTGCAAGTGCTGAGTAGAGAATGCAGGATATCATCACTACTCAGAATGCATATTGAGTGAGAACAAAAAGCCTTTTCTTTGGCTAACTGGTAATATGTTTGTAATTTTTGAAGGGTCTGTATAAACTTTACTGCAATATTCTGTTTGAGTAAATATGTGAGAACCCAACACTTTTGTGTTTCTCCATCTTTTGGCCATACTGATAACCTTTAAAATATCATATGTTCACCTTTTCCTTCAAGAGTTTCTAGTTTTTTTAGTTTGATCTGCAGAAAATCAAAACCAACATTAGTGTGCAGACTATAATTTTCAAGTTTTTCTACTGTGTTCAAAGTGACAACCATAATCTAGACCCATTTGTTTTGTTCATGTTAGTATGACATGCATTAATAGCATAAAGAAAATGTTTACAAAAATGTTTAGCATCCATAAAAAAATAATGAATATTTTAAAGTCCGTAGTTAAGCAAAATTCCCTTTGCTTATTCCCTAAGCTTTGTCTGTATTTGTTAGACAGAGACAGGAATTTTCAAGAGCATAATTCTTCCTACCTACATAAGTTTTAACATGGAATGAGTTATTTCTGGTTTGTCACAAACCATTTCTTTCCAATTGCCTATAAAGGATACTTAGGTAACTAGCACAGACAAGATATTTAGTTTAGAATGCAAAAGTCCTGTGTTAAACAACACAAGAATACATATTTTCTGTCAGTTTCAAGTTTATCCAGTTTGAGAAGGAGCTTGGCACAGAGGACCTCCAGAGGCCCTGTCCCATCTAATTGGTTTCTGTGATTTTAAGATGTTTGTTTCCAAGTAATCTAGATTATATTAACAGTTTTTATTTGGCTTAATGTTTTATAAGTCTATGATATGAATTTCATGAATAAATTGAACTATTTATTGATAACAAACTGGATCCTCTCATCCTTTTTGGATTTTTTTCCATGTGTTTGATGAAAAATTTTTGAATTTATTTTCTTAATTATTAGGTTGTGTTTTCCTTATCTTTCTCTCCATAAATTCAATGGGTTTTCTTATTTTCTGTCTTCTTCTAGTTCAGAGATTTAGTCATGATCCAATAAAATAGTAGCTTGAGGGCAACTGTGCCATCCAAAGGGCAGCCAAATAAGCATTTAACACATAGTAAAAAAAAATTAGTCTTTCAACTCATTTTAAAATTTAGTTTTCTTTTCTCAGCAGTATGAAAAACACATATAGTTACAAAAATATGCTGTTCTTCCTTCCCACACACTTCAAACTCTTATCTCATAAACTGGGATGGATGTCCAAATTTTCATACTTCTCACAGAAGAAAAAATAATTATGTAAGATACATGGCAAATATTACATGTTTTATGCAGAATTTTGTTTTCCTATCCATTAAAACTGGGGGGAGGGGGGGGAAACAACCCAAAAAAAACCCCAAAAAAACCAAAAAAA
>VXBN01015480.1:368107-382279 GCA_013397395.1 Sinosuthora webbiana | reverse complement strand
AAAAAAAAAAAAAAACACCCCCCCAACTTATTTTCTGAGTCAGCTAAAAAAATTCAGTTAGTTTAAAATTTTCAATGTGCCAGGTAGTGTCAGAGTGCTCACACTCTGGAAGAAATTGATTTTGACTTCCTTTGAGAATTTGTTTTCTATCAAGAAGGTGTCAAAGTCTATGCAGAGCTATCTGGCTGGTGCTGTGTGACAGGTGAATGTTTCATTTCATTCTGTGACACTGATTAGATTCTGAGATTTTTCATCTATCCAAGCTGCAAGTTGGATTTTTTTCTTCACAATTAATAAAATATTCAGTGTAGTTTTGGACCTACTAGAGAGTTCCCTTTGGAAATGCAGAACAGTGGTAGTCCTATATTATAATATGTTTAAGCTCTTTCTGGAAAACCTATCTCAAAATTAGAAGTCAAAATTGATGCTTGGTATTATTTTACTGAAAAGGGATAGACAGCAATATGTCTTGAACTGAGGACTATAGATATAAAATGTACTGCTTTTCTGTAAAGAAAGTATGTATAACCTCCTGACCACAGGAGAAATTACATTAACAGTTATGCCCTTTGTTTACTTCAGGGATGAAAGACATTTTCTTTACATTTAAAGGTCTCAAGAGTAGGGTGATAAATGTTCTCTAATTCTTAATGCAATTAGTACTGTTAATATTTGGAAGAGTTTTTTTATGTTAGAGTTCTTCATTCTTTCCTTTAACATATACTGCAAGCTTACTGACATCAATTTCAAAAATGCTGTTCTCTTAATATATTTACAATTTGCCTTTATGTGTATTGTTTGGGGTTTTTTTTAAAGTAGCTTTGAATTTATTTAGCAGATGCAGTCCTCACTCTACAGGCATATTATCATCACGCCTCTTTCTATTCAATATTATCAACATCATCCCACTCATCACAATCTTGCCTGAATTAAAGGCAACTTGTTTCTTGTTGGTGCAAGCTTGAATGAATAATTCATCTGGAAAAGCCTTCTATGTTGTAAATTTCCAGAAGACAGAGCAATTCTCTTGTCAATCACAGTGGCTCTGTCAGTACTAAGTTCCATACAGTATGTGCTCCAAATGTATGGGGGATGACAAGCAGCTGAAATTACCAACTGTGTTAGTCCTGGCCATCCTTTTAGCTTTTCTTTGACAGAACATTCAAATTCAAGTCTCACTCTAACACTGAATTGAGAAATCAGTGTCAAAATTTCCTCTCTGTTCTCAGCAATACAGTTTGGTTGAAAGCTCTGACATATATTGCAACCAAACTGGTCACAAGCCCATAGTTACTCATCTCCAGATAGTTAAATTTCATTTTGGCTCCTGAGTTTTCTTATGCCTAGACAAGTTAGGCTCAGGCTGGCTAAGTATGAAGGCAAAGCTTCAACTGATAGTGAAGAAATCTTCACACATGAAGACCTTGTCTTAGGTTGCAATGTAAGATGTAACCAGAAGTAAGTATTCTATTGCCATCTGTTGAAATCAGTGTTAGGATATCCTCTGTTAATGGGCCAGTTGTTAAAACTAGGTGGGGCAGTGTTCTTTATCTCTTCCACCACCCATCCTCTGTTCAGGGATATATCTTCTGTTAATGGGCCATTGAGTCTCACTGCATGACTGATAAAATTGCACCATCCCATTGGGGGGGAGGAGCTAAACATTCCTACCTGGATAAAAATCTGAGATTTGGAACACCAGAGCAGCCTTTTCCACTGGATTCCCAGAGGAAGACTGGACCCATCTACACCACCACTGGACTTTCAGAGGAAAACTACACCCTTCTAAAGGATCATTGCTTCAACAGAACCACATCTATAACTCCAGGAGGACTGCAGCCACCATTTAACTGGACTGCTACCAACACCCTGACCAACAGGTTGTATTCTGACTCTGTCAGTGGGGTTTTTTTGTACTGCTGAACTTTAATTTTATCTTTCCTAGTAAAGAACTGTTATTCCTATTCCCATATCTTTGCCTGAGAGCCCCTTAATTCCAAAATTATAATAATTTGGAGGGAGGGTATTTACCTTTTCCATTTCAAGGGAGGCTCCTGCCTTCCTTAGCAGACACCCATCTTTTCAAACCACAACAGACTCCTATGCCTAAACATATCCCTACTGTCAGAGGTTGCACTCTAGTCTCTTGGAGGATGGACTCCTTGTCGTTTCTGAAGATTAATCTTCAGAAGATTAGTTATGAATAATTGATTATAGTACAACCAGAAGCACAAAATAATAGGAAGAAAAGTTATACTGTAGGAATCTTTCACTCGAAAATAAACAAACATTGGGAGAGACACAAATGGAGTTGCACTTCAAAGATGGAAATATTAACATATTGTTTAAATCCAAAAGTAGAGATTTTGAAAGTACATGTTTTTTGTTTTAAAATGTTTTCACTTTCTTCTTAACTGATCCTTGTCAATATGACAGCTAATACACCAACAAAAAATTGAGTGACTGGCATTAACTAGGTATGACTCTTCCCATCGACTGGAAGAATATGAGAGTAAGTCTCTATCTACATGAGCAAGTAATGCCACATTAAAACAGCTGCTCTCTACAGCATAGATCTAATATTCAGACCATAGATGTTTTACAAGGTATTGTTTCAGATTAGCTATAGTCTTATTCTGTGAGATGAACAGTCAATAGCACTTGCACCATTTTTGACATGCTTCTGATCTGGCTTTGTAGAAAAGTAACACAGTTCATGTAGTCCAAGACTGAAAAAAAATCAGTGGAAAGATTAGGAGATCTATTTTAAAACCATCCTCATGAGCTAAAATGCTAATGTGCAATACAAAGCGACTACTTCTGAGAATATGAGCATTAAAAAAATATTCAGGGGGAGAATAGACCTAAGACCTCTAAAGATTCATGAGGATGGATACACTGCCAGACCTTCTATTTTTCATATCATTTGTGAATTTGCAAAATTCCATTAATAGATATGGAATTGTTGTTTACCACTGTGCAAGATAATGTCATCCTTCAGGAAGAAATAAAGCCTCCAAATAAATAAATATTTCAATTCGTGTGTATGTAATAATAGTGACTAATTCTATTTCTTAAAGCAATGACATTTCTAGCATGTATTCTTAACACTGAAGTATCTTTTAGATAGACTGAGCATATTTACTCTAATAACTGAAGCTGGTTTTCCCCTTTAGAACATGGATTAGAAACAGCTTATTGTAAGAAACTTTTCTGACACAGGTAGTATAAGTTTCTCTAGTAAGCCTGATATGCAGAAAAGATGCCCTGCAAGATATTTTGTTTGTAAACAGAAAAAAAAAGGGGGGGTGAAGTGGTGAATGGTGCTTGGTCACGGTGACCATGAGGCAGCTGAGTTTCAAATTTTTGGCAGTAGGAGAAAAGCTGCCAACAAACTTCTACTCTGGATATGGGAAGATCTGAAGAAGACATTAAGGTTCCATGGGAATCTATTTTGAAGTTTTTGGGGCCCATGAATGCTGGTCATTTTTTAAAACCCATCTCTTTAGAATACAGAAGCAGACAATCTAAAAGTGTCAGAAGTCAAGCATGTGGGGCAGAAGGCTGCCTTAGCTGGGTGGAAGTCTTTTGCTAGAATTCTGGCAGAAAAGGAAAGTGGAACAAGCACAGGTGACAGGGGAAGGCTAAAGAGATGCTGCTGTAGGGAGAAAAATTGTGCAGCCAAAACTCTGTTGTTTGAGCTGACCAGCACTGGGAAGAACAATGAAAAGGGTTGTTTTTTAAGTATGTTAACAGAAAAAGGAGGAACAGAGGTAACAGTGATCCATTACTGGAGCAGGTTGGTCACATCACAAGTGGGACATAGAAATAGCAGAGGCACTTCATGTCTTCTTGACTCTGTCTTTAACACCTTCAGTCTCTGGAGCCCGGTGTAGAAAACTGATTGCAGATATAATAAACTCCCAGCTGACTCTGAACTTTCTGCTCTAGCTATTTGAGCATTGTCTCTGGATCTTGATGGGTGAGATTATTTTCAGTATACTGAAAGGTCTTGAAAATATCTTCACAGGATCTCAACATATGTCAGTTGGTCTGAGGATTCTGGAGATGTCTGAGTGAACTGGAAGGTGGTAAATGTCTCAGATTCCATGGAGAAAATGAATAAAGACCCTGGGAATTATAAGCCTGTCAGTCTCACTTCAGTGCCTGGTAAAAAACCTGGTGAAGCTTTTTCTGGGGGTTACTGAGACAACACTTGAGAAACAACACTTTTATTTTTCATAGCCAGAAAGAGTTCACGAGGGGAAAGTCACAGAGTTACAGAATCACAGAATAGGTAAGATTGGAAGGGACCACAGGGGGCCATCTGGTCCAACAACCCTACTCAAGCACAGGGTCATCCTAGAGCATATGGCCAAGAATTGCATCCAAAAAGTTATTGAATATCCCCAGTTTTCAAGACTCCTCTCTGGAAAGTAATTTTCAGTGGTCAGTCACCTGCACAGTAAAGAAGTTCTCCATCTATTCAGATTGAACTTCATATGCATCAGTTTCTGTTGACTGTCTCTTGTCCTATTACTTGGCACCACTGAGAGGAGGCTGGATCCATCCTCAACACCCTCCCTTCAGATATTTGTACACATTGATGCTGAAAAGGCCCAGCTCCTTTAACCAAGTGGCCTGATGCTGCTTCCATCTCATGTGTGTTTTCTGCTTACACTTGAGGAATGACAATTCTCAATTCATCCACAGGTGTCTCTTGCCCCCTTGGTTCAACTTCTTTCTCATCAGTCTGTACTGCTCTTGAGCCAGGAGGAGATGACCCTGGAATATTAACCATTCTTCCCTGCAGTGCCTGTCCCCAGGGGATTTTTTCAAGATAATTCCCTAAAGACAGACCTCAAGTTCTCTCTCCTGAAGTCCATGGTTACAATCTTATTTGCTGCCCTGCCTTCTTGTTGCCCAATACAGAACTCCACAATCTCATGATCACTACCCAGCCAAGGCTGCTGCCAACCTTCACAGCCCCCATAAGGCCTTCCCTGCTTGTTAGTGAGGCCAAGCAGCCCAACATTACTTGTGGGATCCTCCAGTGTCCATGACAAGAAGCTGTGATCAATGCTTTTTCAGCCTGCTGGGCTGTTCGTGTTTCACGTGATGGTTCTGCAGCAGATGTCAGGGTAGTTAAAGTCCCCCAACAGAACCAGTGTCTGTGACTTTGAGGCTGCTTCAAGCTGCCTGTAAAAGGCCTCATCCATAAATTTGCTACTTTTATCCCAAACAAGAGAGAAGGCATGTGGGAAAGCAAATTAAATATTTTGAAACCTAATCTTGAGAAATTGCTGGCTTAAATAATAGCATATATCTTCTCATTTTCTAATTCTCCATGCCAGTTTATTCTGCCCAAAAGTATCTGGTTTCTTTATGACTCAAAAATGCATGGTGTCTTGTTTGGGTTTTTTTTTTTTTTTTCCCTCTCTTGATGGTATCCAAATAGCAAGCTCTTTGATGGTTAATCAAAAATTATGATGTGGAAGTGGTTGAAATTTTTCTTAATTAATTTCCCTCCACAAGAGTCTCTTCATCTATCAGGAAGAGAGAAAGTGGCAGAACATTTCTCTCTCTACAGCACTAAATATCTGCCTTGTGATATGTGTCTTTTTACAGGTGTTATTTTATAGATAATGTAAATTTGAAGATGCCCTTATTGTACCATGTTTTTACCTTAATGGACTTGTTTAGGTACAGCTACGTCTAAATGGAGAGGGAGTCAGAACACCTGGCTCATCATAGTGGTTTTACTACTGCTGAGTTGCTACATAGCCTTGGGCCAGTCTTTAAACTTCCAAGAACATTAATTTTATTCTCATTTCCTAAAAAGAACCATAGAAAAGATCTTTAAGATCAGATATTAAAATGATTGATGGTAAAGAGAGAAGATAGATGTAGAACAATTATGTTTGAACTTCTAAGTGACAGTTAATTGATGTGTTATTATCCATCAAGACGTTATAATTATTTAAAGAACTGCTTATTCACTTTTGTCCCAAGTCCACAACACAGAAAGTAATAGAAAAATCAATGCTGTTTAGCCACAAATGCAACAATCTATCAACAAATTAAGTGTTAATTTGTAAACCTTTCTCCTAATGTTCAAGCCAAGAGAGCCTTTTTTGAAAGTTTCTTTTCTTAACTGAGCTTACAAAATATGTAAGAAGAAAATGTGCCACAGGAAATATTTCTGTTCAAAAGTAAACCTTATATGCTGGATTCCAAAGAAATATACTTTAAATATTAAGAAAGAAATTATTTAATTTATTCAAAATCTATTCCCCTTTCTGTGGAGCTCAGACTTGCAATTTTTTTACATGATCATGTAATTCTGCTATTAAATTTTTGTTAAAATCATGCAGAATTAAGGATTATTATTCTGATTTTGCTAGAGTTTGACAAAACATCAAAAACTTCACTCCTTTAATTTTGTATGCAGTGCTTTTATTTCTAGTACATTTGTATGGAGAAGCTCATCATTTTGAAATGCTGATTTGTTCCTAGAGAATAGGGATGCCAACTCATTGCCTTTTTATAGTTACCTCCAAATCATTAGAAAACAGTGTTCTACAGGGGGGACACAAAATTTTAAATTTATTAAAGGTTCATGATGACATAGAAGTTAGTGGGAAATTTAACCATGCATTGTTCTATGTATTTTTCATATATATATCATAATAATTGGACTTTTAAAATGCCTTTATGTCATAAAGTAGCTTCAAAAGATGCTTACATTCAGATAAATGACCGTCCAAGTTACTGGTGCATGGGTAGCTTTATCCACGTTGTGGCTGTAGCATTCATTATGACAGGTGATAAGTTAAGAAACTAGAGAAAGAATCTTCTTAGTTATCTGTAGTATGGATATTATGTCAGTATTGTAAATTTATAAATTTTTGCACAGTTTTTTCTACTGTTCATCTTGTTCTGAGGCCTAATGACAATGAATTAATGCCTTTAATACATACAGAAATTAAAGTTCACTAACTGAGATATCCAAAAGAGCCATTCAGAGGCCACTGGACATACAGCTTGACTGTTGCAAAGTCTGGTTAACGTCAGAGCCTCTTTACATGGCCAACACTAAGATAGTTCAAGTAAGGATTTTTCATTATCACTAAAATTATAAAACACAGTTTCTAAGCAAAGTAAGTGATAGCCCCCAAAAAAGGAGTGTGTGGAAATATGTCCTGCTGTAACCATAGTGTGTGCACACAGACATAAGACACTTTCCCAACAGTACAAAAAAGTTGTACTTCCTTCTCTGGTAACACCTGTCTCTCCAAGCAAGCTTTCAATTTTTTGAGAGTTTCCCTAGCATAACAAATTTCACATGTGTCCTTGCAGCTAGTAGAGTATTAGTAAAACATGGGCTTACTCTGTTCTCTTCTGACTTGTGTTCAATGGCTAAGGTCATGTTGTCTCTGAAAGCAGTATATTGTAAATTGGTTGTATCTATTTCTGTCTGCAATTCACATTTATCTGTTGCAATAGCAGTAACAAGCCCAACCACAACTGCTACTGAGTTTATTTAATTTAGAATAATTTTGAATGACAATGATTTTTTCTCACATATCAGAATAGAATAATTTTCCTGCATGCTCTGAGACACAACAGACCTCCAACAGGAGAACTAAAGATGCTTTGAAGAGACACCAATAACTCAGATTATTCAACTTAGAAAGAACCAAGCCAAAAGCCAATGCTACCTCCAGCCTTAGAAAAGTAAATGAACTTTATTAGGAAAGGTGAGAAGCTGGAATTCAGAACCAGCTGAAAATTTAAACCAGTTAAAAATTTAAACAAGTTTAAAACTCCCTGTTGGCAATAAATTGCTTTTTTATTAGCATCAGGCAAAAATTAGTCTTTCATGTCAGCCTTGTGACCATGTTGTTCTGGTCTGGCTTTACTGTCTGGGAAGCCAACACCAAGAAGTTATAAGAAAGTCAGAGAAGTAAGTTTTAGGGGCAGTAAATGAAAAATTAATTAGGCCTTAATGAAAACATAAATAGAATTAATGAAATTTAATCAACCATTTATTGTTGATGTTTGAAAGACACTGTCATGAGCTCATGATATTCCTAAGGTATGTATTTGGCTCATCTTTCTCCCTTACAGAACTTCATACAGAGAGAAAAGGACATATGTTCAATGAAACATATGGTGTCTGTGTGACCTCAGCACAGCCTCACT
The DNA here is from genome assembly GCA_013397395.1 of Sinosuthora webbiana. Taxonomy (NCBI): domain Eukaryota; kingdom Metazoa; phylum Chordata; class Aves; order Passeriformes; family Sylviidae; genus Sinosuthora; species Sinosuthora webbiana. Next base: position 374,074 of record VXBN01015480.1, on the reverse strand, counting down.
ATGACATCAAATGATCTCAAGTTGCACCAGGGGAAGTTTAGATTGGATGTAATGATATTGGAACTTGTCAAGCAGTGCAATAGGCTGCTCAGGAAAGTGATAGAATCATCATCCCTGCAAGTGTTCACAAGGCATGTGGATATGAGACTTGGGGATATGATTTACCCATTTAAATGGCAATGCTAGGTGAAAAAACCTGATGATTTCAGAGCTCTCATCTAACTTAAATTATTCTATCTATGATTCTATGATTCTTAAACTATATTAATTTTCAAAACAGCAAAAGAAAATAATGCATTTAACAGACTTTTTTCTGCTTTGAGAGTTACTTCAAACCATGATAAGATAATTTTAGGATGGGTAACTCATTTCAGTGTCCTTCAATCTTTGGACAATACAATATTTTATTTTTAGAGCAATTTTTTTTTTTTTCAAAATACAACAATAATCTGAGATGAAATGTTATCCAATATTAAATACAAGGTTTTCTGTTCGATGCAGCACCAGGATTCTTGTGATTAGAAGAAGATCACAAAAGATATGGTCTCATGTGTAGAAGTATTGAACCATAATAGGGGACTGCTACTCTTCTCTTCTGCCCATGGGTGGCCCTATTTGTCCTCCCCTTTAGCTCAGTTTCTCTATGGAGGTTGCACACCCTAGTACCAGACTGATAAAAATTGTCACAAGAAACTGTTCAGGTTTATTTCTTGACAACTCCTGACAATGAATGATAGGAATACTATGAAGATATTTCACAAAAATGCACAAGGCTCCTAAGAACTGCTGAAAAAAAGTATTTTCATCTAGGACAGGTTTATTCTGCTGAAAACAGCATATTCTCAGATTTCTCAGTATGGAATTCAAGTCTTCTTTTTCCCTAGTGTCTTCTGCTCAGAAGAGAAAAAGTGAACTCTGCAAATTATTCCCTGTCCTAGATATCCAAGAAAAAGCTGAAGACTTGTTTTAATATACAATTTTCTATTATGATTCTAAAAAAAATCCTTCCATCATGGATCTATGTGTATTTTTGCCACTTTTCCAAAAGTATAACAACACTTTAATGACCTGGGTTTTTGTTGTCTTCTAGGAGAAAAGAGTGTTTCATTAAATTGGAGTTGCCAAAGATCCTGAGATTCTTTAGGATAAAATACATGTCATTGGAGTCTTTCAAGAGTAACATAGGGTACAAACTCGTCTCAAATGAAAAATGACACCTCCAAATCCAAGCTCTATCAAGACATAAGCCATCAATGTGGGATGATATTTTGTTTGTGTCTTTGCTGATGAAATTTACAGTTCTTTCCCTGGCCCCATTTCTGCTGTTTTCTTCATCTCACTTCTTTTGTTTTTTTCCTAGTATCACTGTCTTCATACTAAAACTATTTGAATGTTTATCACCCACATCAGAAGTATGTACCACCAAGCATTCATAAGCACAGAAAAAGCTCAGTACTGAAGGAAACACAGTAAGGTCTTCTGAGAAAGAAGCACGGTCTTATGGAAATGTGGCTGTAAATCAAATTATCTGCTTTATTACCAGAAATGACTGATACAATTAAAGAAAATAAATTTAAGAGCCACACCTACTATTACAACTTTGTTGATATATTTTTACTTTTCTAAAAAATATTCATTGATTACAGAGAAAGCTCAATATAATAAGACATTAGGACATGTACCAAAGTGACAAGCAATATAAAAAAGTATAACATGAAACAAAGTAAAGATTGCAAACTCTGAAACATTCTTTAGCATCTCATACCTTTCCTGAGAATGATTTAACCTTAATTAAAATATGCTTTTGCAATTTCTCTAGATACCCTAAAACAGTTTCTGAAGACATACACTGCAATTCATGCTAAGCTAGCTGGTCTGTAATTTCCTCTTATAGCTCAAGGTTCTTTCCTCAGTAACTGGAAGATGCTGGCCACTCTTCAGCCTTCCAAGATTTGTCCTGAACTAAGTGAGTTGGAACAACATATGATAAAGTTTTTCCAATTCCTTATCTCATTTCTTTTTAGCACTTTTTGAAGACTATATGGCCTATATGAATTTACAGTATTAACCTCATCAAATTCTTTACAGGAATGATGATCTTTATTATCTATATAAGTAATCTGAATTACAATGATTCCTACCAGCCCAAAATATAATACAAAATTTGTTTTGTTTTCTTTTTTTGCACCTATGAAGGACCAGGTAGAAAGTCTGTGAAATAAACACCTGAATAGGAAATAGTCTGTAGATTTCCTTCTATCTCTAGAAATAGGAATAGGAAATAGTCTGTAGAGGTTTCAGCTGGGAATGGCTGAAAACTGCACCCAGATGATGCTGCTAAAGAGGCTGCAGTGCAGACTTCAGCCTGAAGGAAGTGCCTAGACCTTTTCCCTGGGTCAGGGACAGGCAGCACAACTGCCTGGGGAAAATGTGCCCAGATGGAGAACCTCCTATAGAAGGTGGCTGAACTGCAGGAGGCAGCGAGAAGGTGCCTAGCATCTGAAAGACTGAAAGGACTGAGACAGCTTGTTCCAAATAAAACCCACAGGGAATTCACAGCACATAGCCAAACAAAATCTCCTCCGACAGCAAACTATAAGGGAGAGGGAGGAATAATGCAAGAGAATGTAAGCTTGCCATGGCAAGGACCTGCAGGAGGAAGACACTTTCCCCAAAACCTGAGATTGCCCTTGCAGAACTACTTTGTTGCTCTGCAGACTGAAGAAGCTCTGGATCTCCTGTGGCAACTGGCTGCACATGGCTTGGACAGGGGTATTCGTTTTTGGATGAAAAGCTGGTTGGATGGCTGGACCCAGAGACTGGTGATGAAAGGATTTATATCCATCTAGAAACTGGTCACTAGAAGTGTTTCCCAGAGGTCAGTGTTTAAAAACTGAGGTCACTGTTTAAAAATCCTTATTGATGATCCGGAGTGGGGATTGAGTCCATCCTCAGTAAGTTTGCAGACAACACCAAATTAGGTAGGACTGTTGATCTGCTCAAGGATTGGAATATTCTGCAGAGAGATCTTGACATACTGACTTGATGACAAGCACATGGGGCTCAACACGGTGAAGTGCCAGGTCCTCTCCTTGGGACACAACAACCCCATGCAGCACTACAGATCTGGGGAAGAGTTCTTTAAAACTGTGCATAAGAAAAAGGCTTAGAGGTGCTGGTCAAAAGCCAGCAGTGTGTCTGGGTTGTCAAGAAGGCCAATGGCATCTTGGCCTCTATCAAGAATATTGTGACCAGCAGGACCAGGGAAATGATCATTCTGTTGCACTTGGCACTGGTGAGGCCACACCGCAAATCCTGTGCTCAGTTTTGGGGCCCTCACCTCCAAAAGGACACTGAGATTCTGGAGTGGTTCCAGAAAGGGCAGCAGAGCTGGTAAAGGGTCTAGAACACATGAGAAACAGCTGAGAGAACTGGGGTTGTTTTACATGGAAGAGACTCAGAGAGGACATCATTCTGGTGTGTCTCAAGTGAAAGGATTAGAGGAACTGACCTTAAGATGTGTCAGGGGAGGTACAGATTAGATATCAGGAAAAAAAAAATCTTCTCTGAATGAGTAGTTTGGAAAAAAGTTGCCCAGGAAGATTGTGGAGTCAGTCTCTGGAAGTGTTAAAGAATCATCTGGATGTGGCACTTGGGGATATGGTTTGGGGGTGGCTATGGTGCTGCTGGGTTGATGGTTTGATTTGATGGTCTTGAAGGTCTCTTCCAACCTTGATGATTCTGTGACTCTGTATTATCTCTTGGAGGTACAATACAGAAGGACACAAGCAATCCAGGAGGTTCCTGGATAACACTGATTATAGTTTCCTTCTTTAAGTAACAAAGAAGTCAATGAGGAAAGGTGCTATGCTGCACCTTTGTTCTCACCAAAAAGGAAAGCCTGGTGAGAAATGAGAAATTCTAGGGCAGCTATGTCTGCAGTGGTCATGAAAAGGTGGTTTTAGGGCAGCAAGGAGAGCACACAACAAGGTAACTACCCTGGAATTCAGGACAGCAGATTTTAGTTTGTCCTTTGCAAGCAATTTGAGTAATACCAAAGGAATCTCAATAGTTTATGGATTTTATCCTTCACAGACTTATGGATATTAACAGAAGTTAATGATTTCACTCTAATGATGTTATTTTCTCCCTGGAGATTAATTTATAACCATGTACTCTGATTTCACTGATTTCTATTGAATTACTTTGTAGCAGTGAAAGCAGAGCCAAATCTAGATATTGTCGTATCTATTAAGCATATCTAGCAAATTATTATTTATTGTAGCTTGAATATTCAGAATATTGGACTCAGAATACTAAAATAGAATGTCTATCCCATTCTTATGGAGCTTTAAAGAAAATTATGGCTATTAAAACAATGTCTGCTCTGTTTTTAGCTGTGTGCATTTTTTATGCTACTGGATTTTCTAGGTGATTAGATTTTCATTTGATGTTAAAAGTATAGTGCAAGGGTATTTGTCTCTCTAGACTTTTAGTAGAATTCCATGGCATGTTTATTTAGAAGGCTTCTGGTAGGTCCTGCGATACCAAGTACATTATGTTTTTTTACCCACAGACCTCTTTCACCTTTTCCTTCTCCCTTGGATTATGAATTAATAATCCATGCATTCATATTTTCCACTTGTCAAACTCAGGCAACAGTGAAAATAAGCAGCACAAATTGGCAGATAATGCACCTTATTTCCATGTAGAAGCAGGTGCATTTTCTTCAGCATAAGTGGCAAGATGATGCTGATCCACTTTGACAGGCAGGCAGATCTAAAATTACTCAGCACACTTTGCAACTGGTTCAGGGAAAGTCTCCCATAAGCTTGTTCTGCAATGCTTTAGTCCCCAGAGTGTTAATTAAAATTTACTGGATAATATTTGCAAGGCTCAATGGTTACAGCAATTATCAGTTACTAAATGTTAGTGGCAGAGTTGACACCTGATGATTGGATGCTTTTTTCAAGATATTCAAGAGGGTTTCTCCTCACCTTCTTTTTTTTAAAAATCTTCTTTACTTCTTGAAATAGCTGGATCAGCTAAGTGTCTCAATCAGCCTTTAGACTAAAAATTACTCAGATAGGAGTTTAATTATCTATTTATCCTTGAGTTACTTTTCAGATGCCAGTAAAATTCTTTCAAAAGAGGAACAGAGCTGTTACAAAAGCCTTTAGAAATGCAGGGGTCAGCTCAGGACAGTGAAAGGAAGAGAATACTTTCTAAATATACTTGCTGCTCAGTTCAAATTTGCTCAACAAAATCTTAGACTGGAGACTTGCTAATCACACATGCAATAAACAACAGCCTCCTTCAAATTACTGAAGTCCAACTTTCAGTAAAATTTATTATCTTGATGTTTACTGGTGATTCTTTCTCTCTCCCCATATTGAAACCCAATCCCCCTAAAAGAAATATTTTTTACCTTTTTTGTTACTAACAGTAGAAAGTTTGCTTATAGTTTGATTCATTTTTATTTAGATACTTAATACTTTAGCTACTTTTCCTCCATATCCTTTGATATTTCTGTTCAGTTTCTTGCAATTGTACAGCATTCCTTCTCACTAAGGACCTGTTCTTCTCAGTCTCTCTAATGCAATTAGATCATGTCTTTTTTTTTCCCCAAGACTTACCAACTCCATGAATGAGGGTACACTGAACTGGCTAAGTATTTGCAAGCTCTGTAGACAGTTTTCAATGGCAGTCATATTGTTTCTGCCCCTCATGACTCTGCACTAATCACAGAAGAGGCACAAAGTTAGTAGGCTTTGTCTCTGACTAGACACTTCCATAACCTACCCAAAGGCCAGAAAATTCACTGCAATATTTGTCAGAGATAGGCAACACAAAAAAAGTCAGTAGCTGAAACGGAGTGGAAGAAGCACAACAAAACGTGCAAACTTATGAACCCCTGCCAGGTGTTACATCCCAGGATATAGTCTTCTTCATTTAACTGAAAAGGTT
>VXBN01015480.1:332163-368085 GCA_013397395.1 Sinosuthora webbiana | reverse complement strand
AGGAGAGAGAGAGAGAGAAAATGCCTGGGAAGACAAGACTGTAGGACTCAACACAAGTCACACACTATTTAAAGTTCAACCTGAAAGTCATATCACATAACAGAGCATGGCTTAATGTTGTGAAAGGCAATGGGTTAGCTCTAGGTTCATTAAGTTCGTTCAGTTGACTGAACCAACACCTGTGTGTCCTCAGACTTTCCAAACAGCTAAAGAATAGCATTTCAGATGATTTTATGGGAAGAACCCTGTTCTGTGTAGCAAAACAATCTGACAGCAGTAGTCAGAAGACAAGATGAAGGCAAAAAGAAAGCCAAAAAGAAAATTAAGATCATGACAGAAAACAAAAAGAAAAAAAAATCAAAAACAATCAAAGCATGGAAAGAAAGGGATGGGGAGAGAAAAAAAATTGAAATAATAGGGTAAAACATGTTCACAGAGAAAAAAAAAGGAAAAAAATAGACATAAATATCTTACCTAATTTCAAATCTTAAAAACAATTAAAAAAACCCTTAATTTCTAGTGTTCTATTGTATTCCATGATGGATATGTTTTGTATCTATATGCATTACTCGAACTACTGAATATTGTATTTGACAAATACTCTAGGTACACAGATGGTTTTTCAAAGCTTCTTCATTCCACAAAAATAATGTCTTCTTTTCATAACACACTTATGTGCCTACCTCTGAGTCTTACTAAACACAAGAGGAAGTGCAGCTACTCAAGATTACTTCAACCAACTGATCTTCTGAAACATAAGCAGAGATCCATTGAAATCTGCATTTATTCCTGGGAGTGTCTGTAGCACTTTGGTCCAGAAATGTTTCTTTGATGCTAGAATTCTGATAAAGAGAGACTAGACACATGTCTGGAATTAAACAGCAACTAGATATTCCCAAAAATAAGACATGATTAATTAATTAATTAATTTTAAGAAAAAAAAATACTGCTCTACCTTTGAATTCCTTTAATTCTTTACAAGTGGTAAGATGTCTTTTAGTATTTGAGAAGTTATCTTGAGTAGAGACTAGGAGAAACAAGCTCAGAGAAAGAAAGATGTTGCTGTGCGTATCCTCCCAGGTCCACCTGTTGTTCAGCTGGACCCACCAGCAGCTCTAGTACGCCTCAACAGAACCGATGTGTGGGTTTTTGGCTCTGCAGCGCCCTGACCTTTGCTGTCAGGGCCATGGTATAAATGAAAGAGAGGACTCTCGGAGGCAAGGGAGGGACAAAGGTTTATTGGGGGACACAGGGGAACCCCTCACCTCAGGCCCGGTGCCCCAGGAGAGACCACACCCCAAACGGCAGGGGGGTTTTATCCAGGACAAACAAAGAGGGGTGGATACAAACTCTAAACCAATTAAACAAAGTAACACAATAAATGCCAACTGGATTACATAGCTAGTAACAAATCACAGGTAAATTGGGGAGGAGTCTCCCGTCCATCTGCCAACCACTGGCCAGATTCCGTCGAAGTTTCTGGACCTTAGAAATAACCATTCCAGTGACGGACAGAGAGAGAAGGGGTACATTCAGAAGGATGGGCAGGGAATACCACTGAGAGAGGACCAATAGGAAACAGTCTGTCGGCAAAGAATCAGAGACGGCACAGAAACCCTTATCACCTTAAGATAAGAAAAAATTCCAAGACAGGGGGCCCATCTGGGGCAGCTAAAACTTACACTACACTTATAATGTACTTTTACACAAAATCCTACAACCCCACAAAAGAGGAGTAAATTTTGGTGTGGGTGACTGGGGACTGATGGGTTTATCCCCATCAGACTCAGCAGGACAGGGTTTCAAGGTCACTCCCTCTTACCTGTCTTCAAGTCTGTAGCAAGGATTCTAACCTAGGGGGAAAAATCACTTACCTATGTTCTTAAATAATAATTTAAAAAAATTCTTTTGTCACTCAATTTTTCTCGAGAAAAAAAACACAAAAAACTAAGGCATCACAACAGGTTGGAGCAATGGGCAAACAGGAACCAGTTGAAGTTCAGCAAAGGGAAGTGGGCAGTTCTGCACTTCGGAAGGCACAGCCCCCTGCACTGGTACATGATGAAAATGAACAGATAGGAGGAAGCCTTGCAGGAAAATATCCAGGAGATCTGAAGAGACAGATGAAGAACCAACACTATTCTCTTGTGGTAAAGACAGCCAGCAGTGTGCTGGACTGGATAATGACAAGTGTTGCCTGCAGGCTGAGGTATGTGGTCTCCTTCAATGCTCCTCCACATTGGTGAGGCCACCACTGGTGTACTGTGCCCACTTCTGGACTCTCCAATACAAAATACAAAAGACTAGTGAATATACTTGGAAAGCATCAGGACAGGACTTGATGATGAAACGGCTTGAGCCACAAACATAAGAGAAACTTCAAAGACAGCTCAGGTTGTTGAGCCTGGAAGACACTCAGGGGAAAATTCATCAAGGTTCCTGGATACCTGAAGGGAGGGTGTAAAGATGACAGACCCAGTATCTGGAGAGTAGTGCCCAGTGACAGAGTGAAAACAATAGGCACAAGCTGAAACATGTTGGTTTCCTCCTCAACACAAGGAGATATCCTTTTACTTGGAGGATGACTCAGCCTAGCAACAGGTTGCCCTGAAAGAGCTGGTGGACTCTGTCCTTGGAGGCTTTCAAAGCCATCTGGACAAGGTCTTGGACAACCTTGTCTATGTGAACATACCTGAGCAGGGACATGGTTACCTCTGGATGTCCCTTCTAACTGCAATGTTTCTATCATCTCCAGCAGCCAGGGACAGGAGGTCCTTCTTCACTGAGAAGAGCCTTTGGAGAAGCTGAGTTATTGTGCTCCCTCCACTGGCTCATAGGAGCTCACCAGAAGCTTCCCTGACACACTGCTGGGCTGTCTGTTTCTGAGAATTTGTGTTTGAGGCACCAATTCCTCCTCACAGGGCCCTGAGGTTCAAACCCACTCACATGAAGGCAGCGTCTGTACCCAATGCAGGGAATGCTTTCCAAAGCTGTGTGGCAGTGGGCTGCCCGGGATTGTGAACTGCATACCTTGCAAGGGGAGAGCAACCATCAGGAATATGGAGGTTGCTCTTCTGCCCACCTGTCACCAGTATACATAAATATATATATATATATGTGTGTGTTTGTGTGTGTGCGTGTGTGTATGTATATGTACATATATATATGTGTGTGTATATATATTCAAATATATATATATATATATATATAATATAATATATGCGCACTAGTGCGAGAGAATAGTGCCCAACCTGTCCTTGGGGATTCTCAAATGCTGTCTGGACATGGTTCTGGGCAACCTTCTCTATAGTGTTGGACCTGATAACCTTCAGACATCCTTTCTAACCTGTGAGTCTGTGGTCTGAAACTCAGGGAGTGGAATCACAGTTTTTGTTCCTTTTCTAAAATGTCAACCAAGCTCTTGTATAGAGATATTATTACAGATGCTTCCCCTTCCAATTTTCCTCCTATATCATAAATACCTGGCTAGTATTTGCCACAAACCTTTTAACTTCATCATGTCCTAAATACTAGAGTTTTCTAAAATATTATAGTCAGTATAGAAAAATGAGATATCATTCTGAAAAATATGCCAACACTATCTAGTTGTGCTGTTTAGTTCTGATTTTTTGTTAGGTATGCCTTGGTTCTTTTTAAATAGGCTTGAAATAGTCATAGGATTTCTGGAGAATTTGTCAGGAAACATTAGTCCTGTTTTTGACACTGATGGTACTTGGCAGTACTGTGACTAAGTTCCAAAAATATTGACAAGATGGTTGAACTGGTGTCTGGATAGCTGTTCAAACTGAATTTGGACCATTCTGCAAAGTGTGTTGAGTGGGCATTTTACCTAAAAGCATACTTCTTTCTTGCTGTGTGAATGGCTTCTGACTATGTGTGTAGTTGCCAAAATAAATTCCTCTGGAAAGAGGAAGATCATCCTTCCTATGCAGAAGAACAGTTAACATTTGATTGGCAATATGAAGTGAAGGGTTTACTAATGCCAGGAAAGAGTGAAATACAGGAAGAAATACAAAGATCTTGTCAGAGGTTTTAGGTCTAGCCTAGAGATTTCTTGGGTGTGTTTTCTTGTTTGCTGAATTACTTAGGAGGGGCTTTTCTTAAGAGATTTTTTAATTTGTTGAGCCTTGATTTGTGACACTTCACTGCCTTCCAAGGAAGCATTTCATTCATCTTTCATTGATCTTCACCATCTTAAATCAGACTCAATATCAAACACTTTTTGAAAGGAACACATTTAGAGATAATCAGCTCTGTGACTAAAACACAGAGGGTTTATGCACACACTCCTTTTTTTTCCCTTTTGTTAACATGCTTTTACCAAGATGCTATTATAATTTAAAAGTCCTCCATTCGTTATCTTTTTCATAATAAATTTGGGCCTTGACATTGGTTAAAAATACGTTCATATATTTCATATGTTTTAAAATAACAACAACACATTCCTCATTTCTGAAAATTTGAAGGAAAAAAATTGGTGCATAGAAGTCCTGTTAATACTAGAAATAACTTTTTTTTCATCAACCTATATATGCTATGAACTGAGTATACCTTCACTTGCCAAGTGGTTTCTGAAGTTATGTATCTCAAGCCACCACATGTTTTATGCTACAGCCATGTGAGATTAAGTCATCATTTACTGTTTATGAAATTTGGCTTTGGAGCATTCAAATAAACTGGAATACATTACAGATTTGTGGGTTTGGGGTGCAGCTAGTCCAAGGAGCAAGAAAAAGATCTCCATACCTCTTTTCCTCACTTACTGTTCTTCTGGAATGTTGACAGTATTGTCAGTCCCTGGCAATGCCTGTTATTTTGTTTTGTGGGAAGGCAATAGCTAGTAATGTCTTCCACAACCAAGCAAACCTTTTCTGCCTTCTCTAGGTTAAGCTACACTGTAATGAAAACTTAGTTTCATCCAGATAAATTTATCAGCACTTATAATTATTCCACATTTAAAAGGTTCCTTCAGAGAAAACATTCCTTCTTCACTTTTTATTTGTTTGAGTTTTTGAAACATTTTTTTAAAAGTCAATATTCTCCATAAAAAGGTTTTAACTGTTAATCTCTATCAATAATTCTAAAAGCAACAATAAACTAATGTAAATTTTGTCTCGTAACATGGGCAAAATGTGACACCAGCTAAAAAATCATAGACCAATGTCCAGGATACGAAGTCACACCAGCAGTCAGCACTGAAGCCTGGATTCTGGTTGGATAAAAATATTTCTTCAGCACTTCAGCTGCACAAAAGCAGCTTTCAGCAGAACTTAAATATCCAGACACATCCACTTTTTAGTTTCACTTAAATATGTTTTAGTTTCACTCTTTATGTTGAAGGATAAACAATTTCCAAAAGAAAGTAGTATACACATTCTTCTTCATAACATGGGCACAAATCAGGTCAGACAATTTCAATATTCTTCACTTCTGAAAATTACAGATTTTGGGAGGCATGTTCCCATTTCTCACATTCTGACTCTAGATATGAAATATATCAAAATTACACCAAAGAGATTGCAATTTATATTCATGATATAGGAGTATATATGCTTTTCACTCATGAGTGGTATAGTCATAGGTAGTGGCTAATGAGAGAACCTCTACTGAGAGCAGATAATTTTCAAACCCTCTGAATAATTATGAGATATTTTATTTTATTTATAAACCTCCCTTATTTGAAACTGTCCCTTGATTTTTAAAGCTTAATTTTGTAAGCACTAATAATGGTTGACACCATTATTAGTGCTTACAAAATTATTATATATTTATATTTATTATATTATTATCAGCAAAGACTGATGAACTGTTTGTGTAGGGGCTTCTCTCCCTAGTACTGAATGCCAGAGAAAACACAGTGAAAAGTTAAAAACAAAACTGTGGGGGAAAAGAGAGGACAGAGACAAATGAAAGATGACTTTGAAGGAATGAGGGAGGGAACATCTGTACTGCACTTCACTGATGATAATCTTCACACAGTTTATGACAGAGGCAGTGGGAACAGTGAGGTAATCATTTTACTTGCCTGTCAACTGCAGAGAGTATTTCATATTGCAGGGTGAAATTCTGGCTCCATTGAAGTGAGAGACAAAGCTCCTGTTGATTTAAATGAAGGCCAGGATTTCTATGGATTCCCAGAGAGGGGCAGACGGGCAGAGTGGCAGCTGTGCCATCTACATGACTGTGTCAGTCTTCATCAGGATCTTAAAAGCTTTTCTTCAGCTCAGTTTCCAGAAATCTATGAGACATTGGATAACATAAATCCTTTCTCAAACAAGCTAAATTCAAAAGTACAATCTTAGCGAATCTGACCTGAGTTTGGAAGATCTGTGCACAATGAGAAGCATCCTTACAAGCTAATGCATAGGTCTACACATATTTTAATTAATATTTCTGATTTTTTTCCTTTTCCCTTTCCTTTAGTTTTAATCTATACAAAAATGGCCTCAGAGCATGTAACAGATGGAAAAATATCTTTAGTTATAGTTGTCAAACTAGAGATAGTTCTCCTATCATGACTGCAAGAAATTTACATCTCAAAGACAAAAAGAATGTGGCAAAATGTCTGAGGGTGTACAGATATGAACTTCTCTGAACAAGCTTTTCTCCTGATTAACAAGTAATACGTGGACATACAGGGTGAGGAGGATAGGCTGCAGTGCAACACATTTAGAGAAGTAAATTTTTGCAGGGGATTTTAATGAATGAGGGATCATGGTAAGTGAAAAGTTACATTCAAAAGAGGAAACTGCTGAACTGGAATTGGATGTGCATTAATAAAGGAAATCTGGAAGAACAAGAGGGACAAGCTATGAAACTGGAAAATGAAAACCCAAAGTTAGTCTTCCTATAAGCCTCTATTGTATCGCAGTGGGATATTTATTCACAGTTTAAATACTAAAGTGGTGATAACACAGAAGAGTGATCATTCAATATGCTAATTGAGTCACTCAATGAGAATCTCTGATAAAAAGTTGTTGGTATGCTTTTCTTATCACCTTCAAAATGTGAAGAGCTCCCTATTTAGTGACATTGACAGCCTATCCTGTACACACCTCTTGCAGAAACTACCGTGAAGTAGTGGGGACAGATGGCATGGAGAGAAAATAATTTCAAGTAGATATAATTTTTTTTTGTGTGCAAATACTGTTGTATATTTACATCTATGCACACAATTATCTACAATTATCTACACACAAATACACGTATTTGTACATGTGTATATAAAAGACTCTATAACTACTTAAGTCAGAAGTGACTTCAGTGTGTCCACAATATATAAACATTCTAACATGCACCTCTGTACACACATACACACCATATACACACATGCTAGGGAATCTGGAGCATATGGCAGCTATGTTAAAAGTTGTTTCAGTTGAAGTCCACCAAAAAATGTGGAAGAAGCTGATAATGCCCAATTTTGCTCAATAGAGAAAATAGAAATCAGATGAAATCTGGGGTTAAATATTACTTAGTCTAACTGAATTAATTATTCATAAATGAATCAACATAAAAGAAAAAACAGATCAAGATACTTATGGGCTCCTACTTATGTTTTGAAGAGATAGTAGCAATACAGGGCTGAGAGATAAGAAGTTTAATGAATCAAAAACCTGTAAACAGGTAATCAAAGATTCTGCATGATACAAAATATGCCATGATATACTTATACATGTTCACATTTCATAATCTGTAGAAAATGGAAAAAGCATTCTGAATAAATTAAATCTGAATAACAACAGATTTTTTTTTCATGGTTTCAGACCAGTATTATTACTTGAATTATCTTCCTGCTTTCAAGGCTTACCTTCTGTGGAATTAGGGTGTGATTTGTAACTTCTTGAATTCAGAGAGTCCTTATTTATACTCATGGACAACACTGTTTGCCTTGGATGTTTGTGCTGTGTGTATGATCATTCTGTTTTTTGGGGATGGGAGATATTTGTTTAAGGGAAAAAAGTCTTTAAAATTGAATGAATATTCATACACAAACTATTCTCTTAGATAGTCATCTGTGGGCTAGGTTAAAATATTCCTCCTTTGTGCCAAATACTTATTCATTCTCATCAGCACAGCTCCATATAATGACTGCTTAACTGTTATTGTGATTTAACCCCAGTTGGCAGCTTAAGACCCAGGCAGCCCCTCCCTCACCCCCCATCCAGCAGGATGGTGGAGAAATCAGTGTGTTGAAAAAATACACTTTAGTGTAGGTAAAGCAAAAGCTGTGCACACAAGCAAAGCAAAACATGACACTTACTCAGTGCTTCCAATGGGCAGAGGGGCAATCAGCCATCCTCAGGAAAGCAGGGCTCCGTCACACACAGCTGTTACCTTGTCCTGAACGTGAGTCTGTTACCTGGTGCACAGCACCAACTCACACACAGAGCAGAAGAATTTCTATTTTTTGTTCTAGTTGGCATAAAATAGAGAGGTAGGTGGCAACCAACAAAAGGCTGGCTCACTGAACATCAAAACTTCATGATATTTCTATATTTTCACAAACAAATATATCAGCATTAATATAATACAAATTACATAACTTTTTTATTAATTAGTTTTCAAATCTCTGTTTGCTAATTATATTTCTTGCTTCTTATGCTAATTAGTCCACATGTGCAATGCTTGTTTCCATTTGACGTTGGGGTCCATTTTGAGTAGGCGGTCAATCAGTCAATGGCCGCAGTCACCCACTGTCAGAATTACCTTAACCCCAGATACTGCTCCATCCTGCTGACTTCACTCCTGGTGGCATTTGCCCAGGCAACCCTTTCATCTTTGTGTTGTCTTGTCCTTTCCTTAAAGTAAAAGATTAGCCAAGCATACAATGTTAACCACGCAGCTTTTTAATCATAATTGTGTGCTTATAGCTACTGAATAACAACCAAAAAATTTGCAAAGTTGGATTCAAATCTTGAGGCTCTCAGACCTTGAGGAGCTCCAAATCAGTTACTTAGGGAAACAAACTCCACCACTCCAAACATCTCCACCTTCTTTCTTCTTCCTCATGAAGAAGCATGAAGCATGAAGCCGTATGGTCTGGATATCCCTTTGGTTACTTGGTATCATCTCTCCCAGCTGTGCCCCCTCCCCACTCTTCATGTACCCCCAGCTCACTCCCTGGTGGAGTGGGATGAGGATCAGAAAAGTCCTTTGCACTGTGTAAGCCCTGCTCAGCAGTAACAAATATATCGCTGAATTATTAGTGCTTTTTCAAGTACATGTCCAGAATAAAGTTCTGTACTAAGTACTTTGTAGAAAGTTAAGTCTACCTCAGCAAAAACTAGAGCAACTGGCTTTTTATCACCACTGCATTTCTCTCCCTATTTTTTTGCTCTTCACGTGAAATCAGTTTGTTTGATTACAGAAACATCAGTTTGGTTTGCAAAGAAAAAGCTCCAAGATTTTGTTACAAATGTTTTGGGAAAACTAGTAATTTATGTCACCTGAGACAGTTTTCTCAAAATTCAAGAGATATTTCCATTGTCATAAATTCAAAGTAGGCATAAAATTTTTCATTTTGATTCTCAAAAAAGAGAGAATACCTGCTATAAAAATTGGCACCTTGGACCTCTTTCTTCCACTCCTTTACAGTCTTTAAATCAGATTTAAAATTAAATGCGCAGTTGAGGACCTTAAGTCATGTGAATGGAAGAAAAAGCAAAGATATGAGAATATCAAGAAGGAGCACCTCTCTACTCCTGCTGTGCAGTTTGAATATTTGATGTTCTATTCCTCACACATACTTTTATTATTATCTGCTCTTGATTTAATAATGGCAAAACAGCAGATATTGTTTTTTATATAAGCATGTGTTGCTTCATTTCTATACCAAGAACAGGTGAATGCAGGTGGTAGAGGATTGCAGTCAGTTTTCATGTTGTTAACACAGATGTTATATTTATACTGGTTTATTTCTTTATGGAACATATTCCAAATCTGATTTTTTTTATATCTGGTACAGTGAACAACACTCTGTCTATTATCTATTATTAATTATGCTAACTTGCTATCTGCCTGATATTAGGTTCAAAGAGGAACAATTTCTATTAATATTCAATATAATTAAGATATATTTGAACTAAAATAGTTTTTGGGTTGCAAGGGCAAACATCACAAATGGCAAATAACTATTCACTTCAGAATAATTGCACCGCCTTGATTTGGTACCTTTTGTAGGTGCACTGTGGTAGAGTTTATATGAACTGGTACTACATCAGTTCTCCAGAGCTTCCTGTTTCATTCCATAAATGGAGAATATGGTACCAAGAATTGAACTTTAATGCCATTTTCCATAAGTGGTATTACAATACTTGTACAAACTATTGCTGTTAGCAACAGGCTAAGGCAAAAAACTTCAAGATCCTAATTTCTGTTCCCTTTTGCATGTGCTGAACAACTTTGTGAAACTCATTTTATTCTGTTGTGCTCTTGTTTACCCACCTTTCATGTAAAAAGGTAATATATTTCATTCATATTATTAAGTATTTTAAAATCCTTACACTAAAGGAACCACAGAAGTGGTTTCTTCCTCTTTTATGATGTAACAACTGAAAGTCAAATAGTATAATTTGTCCTCACATGACAGATGCTAATATATGACTCTAGCAAAGTGGCAAAAGCTCCTATACTATGAATTGGAGAAGCACAACTAGATTTCACTGTCTCTCGATTGAACCAGACCAACAAAGCTGCTGGACCAGTGTGTGGATCAGTGCAGTGCTACACAGCTACCCAAACCCATCAGTCACAGGGGACAAAAAGAGGTCTAGTTAAGTTCCAGTAAGTGGTGCTGAGAAAAAAACTAGAGTGGTGCTCTGTGTCAAAAGCTAAGAACTCTTCCAGAAATGATAGCGTGTTTGCAATCCTAAGAGCTAGACTGAACAAAGTCCAGATCATTAGATTTTAACATATTCATTTTAGCAAAGCTCCTTAGTTTTAATTAGAACTACATCTGCTTAGACTTTGGAGAGTAGCAGAATGGGATGGGGAGTCTTATTTAAATAATTTTGTCAGGGTCCTGGGAGAGGATCCTCAGGCATAGGTCATTCAACTCAAAGGCAAAAAAGCAAAATTAAGCAGTCAGCAGAGCTACCATAGAGCACATTCCTGCTGTATTTAACAACAAAAAAAAAAAGACCCCAACAAATAAAGGTGTCATTCAAGAGGAAAGATGAAATCCTGGATTCACTCTTGAACTCCTGCTGGAGAGCAACACTGCTGAAAGGGATTTGAGTACCCTGGTCGATGGCAAGTTGAATATGGCAGCCAGGAGGGCGTAGTCTGTCCTGGGGTGCACCAAGCACAGCATCACCAGCCAGGCAAGGGAGGGGATTTTCCTGCTCTGGTCTGAGCTGCGGCAGCCTCATCTTGAGTGCTGGGGACAGTTTTGGACAATGCAATATAAGAATGACTTTAAGCTATTAGTATCCAAAGAATCGTCCCAAGGATGGTGAAGTGTCTGGAGAGGAAGCTGTGTGAGGAGTGGCTGATGTCACTTGGTCTGTTCAGCCTGGAGAATACTGAGGTGAGACCTCATTGTGGTTTTCACCATCTTCAAAAGGGAAGAGGAGGGGCAAACACTGATGTGTTCTCTATGGTGACCGGTGATAGGACCTGAGGGAATGGCCTGAAGCTGTGTCAGGGGAGGGTTAGGCTGGATGTTAGGAGAAAGTTCTTCTCCCAGAGGGTGGTTGGGCACTAGAACAGGATCCCCAGGGAAGAGGTCACAGCACCAATCCTGACAGAGTTCAAGAATGCTTTTGGTCAATGTTCTTAGGCACACGGTGTGACTCTTGGGGTGTCCTTTTCAGGGGCAGGACTTGGACTTGATAATCCTGATGGGTCCCCTCCAGCTCAGCTCATTCTCTGATTCTATGATAAAAGAGCAAGGATTTTCTGTCCCTCTTTTCCATCACTAGCAGCAGAGGCTCCTGCATGTTATCACACAACACCTCCTTCTCCATATGGATACCCCTTTACTGAAATAGAAAATACTCCCAGTTTTTACCATCCTCCCAGTTTGCCTTGGTTAAGGACATGGAGTACTCTGAACATGTCTTTTCCTTAGCTCTGGAGTGAGAGCAGGAGAAATACATCAAACTTATTTTCTTTTTGCCCTCACTACCACATTTTCTGTCCCTCTAATCAGCTATGCCTCCCAATTTATAATGCCAAATCATGGCACATGATACTAGCAGGCAGGGAAGTGAGCTTGCTACTGTTCAGAACACAGCTCCTTTTCCTGATATCATGTCTGCTTTCATTATGTGATGCTGCAGCTGGTGGTAAATAGGAAGTAAATTCTAAGCCTGTGTGAGATAGACTTGAGACTCCTCTATAGAAAAGACTGCAAGATACCTGAGAAGTTTAGTAGCTTACTCTGCTGGTTTTATGACAGTATAGTAAATATCTTCAAATATTCTCCTCATCCCCCACTGCCACTTGCCTAGCTACCATTAGTATTAGTTTTTGCCTGACTGGGGTGGAGCAAGGCAGGGGAGAAAGTAGGGCAAGGTAGAAGAGCTGTGTGAGAGAACGGAAGGCTATACCCAATACCCATAAAAAATTTGTTTTTAAATCCCTGGCTATCACAGATAGTGGCTGCTGCTAGCATTTAAGATAAGATTAGTTGGTGTTGTGCTATCAGTACCTCCATATTTTCCCTACAGGGACTCCTTCTGACAGGCTGAAGCTGGAGGCATGTCTGAGGATTAACACGAGCTAATGATTATACACTAAAGCTTTGGAACTGTCGGACTAATAGGATTAAGCAATACCAGATGCAGGTCCCCGTTCAGGTTAAAAATGCACTTTTTACATTACAAAGTCAGACAGATCCCTTTGAACATGCAATGAATATGGATGTTTTCAATTATCACAGTCTTCCAGGGCTATACGATATGGTAAATTAATCCCTTTAGAACATCGGAAACAGGACAAAATAGCCTTCTTGAAGCTGAAATCCCTCGTTTTAGATTTTCTTTCATGGGGATAAGCAGTGGTGCACCACACATAATTAATCTTATTACAAACAGAGAGAAAAGAGAAATATATTTTAAAAAAATAAAAAAAAAAGATGGCCAAAAAATTGTTTAAATATTTGAGAAACTAGAGGGTGCAGGAGGTGGGAAAACTTCAAAATCAACCTCTCTTAATTAATTTTCACAACAGTAAAAAATGTGACGATATTGTTCAGCAAATCAGACTTTTTTCTGGTCCTTCAGGCAGCAGTAAAACAAAATAAATAATAATATTAAATAAAATCTTTCAGGAAACACATAATAAAAATATGGTTTTTAGCAGAACAAAAAGTCTTAGAAGGTATTCAGTTCTGCTTTGAGGGGTTCAAACCTGGTGTGTTGGGACAATAAGGTGTCTGAAGTGGCATGAATATGGCTCCTTCAAATTAATCTATAACATTTGCAATTTCTAAAAGGGAGGGAGGAAAGAGGGAAAAAAAGAGCTTTAAGGAAAAGCAGAATGGTATCATATTCAGACTGACTGAAACCTCTGACTCTTTAAATTTGAATCTTGAGAGAAAACATGGAAGCAAAATGACTTGGCAGAAAAAGTAGTTGCAGGGAACCCCTGAAATGCTTGGTGGTTTGGTTTGTTTCAGTGGCTTTTGTTCTAAACAGACCTAGGCTTGAATGAGCACTAGCTCTTCTATCTTATTTGAAAGAATATTTTTTTAAAAAATCTGCATGAGCAAGGCAGAAAAAAAATAGGTTCTTTTGTAAAAACCAAATTTTGAAATTGGATTTGAAATTTGGTTGTTGAAATTTTTATCATCTTAACCCTTGCATGGGACTTGTCCCACTGTGATCAGCAGCATGCAGTATACTTCAAGGCTGAGTTTAGGCTTTGTATGCAGGTTAATACCATTTAACGTACAGGATCATTGGTTCTCATCTCAGAAATCAGCCAATTGTTCTGATTTTCATTAAAGACAGAAGTGATGTCAAAGCTCTTTCTCTTTTGCCGTATCATGAGTGTATGAAATGGGTTGGAAATCAGTACTCTAGAACAAGGCTTGAAACATAACATGCATCGACATGAATCATGTTGCCTTTTGGAAAGTGAAGAAATAAGGAAGTTGGAGCAGACTGTTTCTGGAAGCAAATATCAGATATGTTGAAAACTAAAAGCAAGCCCAGACACCAGCTGGAATTTACAAAGATAATAAATGCTTTAAATTCAAAGAACATGTTATGCAAATTCACTTCCAAATTTTAATATACTTTATTTCTTACAAAAAAAAACCACCAACAAACAATCAAAATCCAACCAAAGTTAATTTTTGTTCCACTTTATTTTCATTTCACTTGGTAGTTTACAAAAACAGATAATTCAATGCATACAGCTAGTTATAAGACATGTACTATAAAAGCCTCAAACAAAAAACGAAAAATGATGCTGAGAAAAACAAAATATTTCTCCCACATTTATCTGACACTGCAGCATACTGCTTAACAGTTTGAGAATTTACAATGTCAGAACATATTTGCTGAGGGATAGAAGCTATCTGAGGATGAGTATTTGATGGTCTGGGTTTTTTTAATATTTCCCTCTGCCTGTAGTCAAAAGCAAGCCATTTCTCCATATGTACTCAGGAACATGATCATATGAAAAAAAGAAAGAGTATAAATAAGACTGCCATTTTTATTTTCAAGTACTTCTCAGACTGTGACTGATTTTTCTTGTTCTAACCTAAGCATAATCTTCATCATCACCATCATTACCATCATCACTAAGAGAGGCGAGAGGAAGGAACTCTTTAAGCATAAAAAACAATTAGAACATGAGCATCAGCATACTAATCATCATAACTAACTGTATGAAGCAATTCCCATGTTTTTCCCTCTATAATGATATATTATTATGTAAATACAGAATGACATGATGACAAGAACTTCTTCTGGAGTTTTGGAAATATTCCCCATATCCCAGGCATTTTCTTAATTTGAAACAGTTAAAAACAAAATTTACATTCTCCATTCTGCAATTAGAACTTCATAAAAACGTGGCAAACTGTAAGGACACAGACTGCAGCTGTCCACTGCCATTAACAAGAGGAAAGTGTATTGTAGCCAGACCCTTTCATTAAAAGTTTCTCCATCTCTCTATGCGTGCAGAGGTTAGTGCTCTTCTGCAGCACTTATTGGCAATGAAATGGCTGTTTGGAATATGGATTTGAAACACTCTTGTCTTCCTAAAAGACAGCAGCTCAGTGGAAGGCTCTGGTCTTCTTCATCAGCTTCCTAAATGCATTTGGGGTCAGCTTAGTGTCAGTTATGATTCATCTTGTAAAGCTTTATCAGTTTACACTTGGAACAACAAAACCGTGCACCTGATCACAGTGACACACTAAGCTTAATGACACCTTTCAGTCAGGTCTTTGTAAAAGAGGTGAACAAATTAAAAGTTTTGCCCTATCCTCTTCTTTTCTCACTTTGAAGTTCTTCTGGTCACTGTCAGAAATTATTTCTGCACTTTGTTTGCACTGCAGTTCTGGGACATTTTTCAATGACATTTGTGGGGCCTTAGTCTTTTAACAGGAAATTTGTTTCAAATGACATTGCTAAGCACTGAGATATATTTCGTTTTCTTAACAGTTCAATGAAATTTGAGGCTTCTTTTCTCTGTATTCTTTGTCTTTATTTCTTTTGTGAAAGCACTTGTGTGAAGAAGAAGTAATAAAGCAAAACAACAGCATTAAGAGGTATACAGTTTGTGGGAGACATGAAACAAAGCTTACAGCTACATTAGACAAAAAATATAATCTGCAAAAAAATCCCCCCCAAAATACCCTTTTGATAAAACGTGTTCATCACATTTTATTGAAGTGACTAACTTCAATAAAATACTACTGTGCCCCAAAATCAGGGTAATATAATCATCTTCAATGTAATCACCTACTGCTTATATATCTCATTTCAGTCTCTCAGACTATTCTGATGTTTTATTTTGTTTAAATTTCATCTCTGTTTAGCCAAAGCATTTGCCTTATTATTTGTTTTTCCTGTACCTATAAAATAGTTGACATTTGCTAAAAATTTTGGGTTTATTTTGGGAAAGTTTATAATTAATCAATTCATTATTGTATCCATTGTAAAAAATACCCACACTAAAGAAATTGTGTCATTAAAAGGAATGGATTAGGCAAGTTTAATACTCACCTCAAATAGATGACATCACCATAATTCCACAGGAAATATAGAAATGAATGGATAAAAATATTTCTATGTAAAAAGTACAACAGCCACGATATAGTCATAATTTTGAACAATTTGTATTATAGGTAGACAAATAATTAGATACAGCAAGCTCTAAGAGCAATTAGGTTTATTATGCAAATCTATTTTATGCACAATATTCTGAAAAATACCCCTATTTCTTTAAGTTATACTGATCTATCATAACAGTATCTGTGTGATTCAGTTGGGAAACTTACTGCTTCTCTTGTTTACAGTCATCATGTATCCATAACACTTCAGCTTTAGTTCGGGTTATTTAGTCTTTCCATTAAAATATTTAGTAAGTAAGCTGGTTTTAAATTATGATAAATAAAGCACTGAAAATAATGTTTCTGAACAGAAGCACAAATTGTAAAGAAATCAAAATTAAATAAGAAGTCCAAATCTGATATGCAGATATGCAGATATGCAGATATGCAGCACTTCTTTTTCTTTAGGCATAATGGGCTACCAACCCTCTACAACGACTTTAAAATTTAAAGGTATTGTTTTGCCCCACCAGAGGGAGCCCATAATATTTCATGAATGAAAAAGGAACACAATGAAAAGTGCAAATGAAAAAAAAATAATGAATTTTATAAGTACAGTAAATAAATGTAGACATGTGTATATTTTCACATTTGCTATGTATTGCATAGCTTGCCTGAGATCCTAATGCTGAAGCCAGACCATCAGGAATATGTTAGACAGGAAGTGCATTTCCATGAAACAACACCAGGGACAGATGTGAACAACTAAACTTTAGAATCACAGGATATTCCTAACCTTCAGAATCACAGAATATTCTGGGTTGGAAGGGATGCACAGAGATCACAGAAGCTCAGCTGCTGGACCTGCACAGAACCACTCCAAGAAATACACAATGTGCCTTCATCTTTAGAGGAAGAATAGAGAATGGTGTTCTGTTGAACAGAATAAAGACCAATTTGACTTCTATTAATTATCAATGTAGACTATGAATAAAATATTGTGTGTATAAGGAGTTACTGAAAGAAAAGAGGATTTGACTTTGACTTTGAACTTCCATAAAGGTGTTAGGGTCTCAGCTAAACTCCAGATTAGTTTGTTTTCTGAAAAGGTGCTACGTTAATCATGTCTCTGTCACTCACTTTTTCTTTCACATGAAAGACAGACAGTCCTAGAAAACTAGGACTGAGACTTGTATGTTCATGGTCAGTATCTAGTGGAGATGTGTCCTCCTTCCAGACAAGGTGAAACAAGAGTTTCAGTTATTTCTTACCACCCTTGTAATGTGGCAACCAAAGGTATGTCCGGGGCAAAGCTAAGAAATGCTGATTGTGACACAGTGATGAATACTGACTGAGAAATCTTACTCTAAGCAGTTGTTCCTTATGATGTCACCATCAAAACCTATCCTTCCTCCCTAAACATTTTCTTGTCCTTGTCTGTGCCTAATATTTTCATTACCAATATTTTTCTATTCAGAGTAGACTAAGCAGAATTTACTCATATAAACTGGGACTAGTTTCAGATTTCTGCTTTTAGACATGCAGAGAAAAATGCTGCAATCAGTGTGATTTAACTATTTCAAAGTACAACATTTTCTTTTGTAATAAGAAAGTAAGATAAAAATGTTCTAGGTCTTTGGTTACTTCTCAAACAGAAATTCCAACAGTTTTAAATGCCCAGCAATTTTTATGAACATACCATCAGCATTTTGTAAAACTGACACTACTGAATTTTTTTTAAAACACAGATTAAACATTGTATTAACTAAAGGTTCTGATCACTGTGAAACACAGTCTTCTGCTTTTCAAATTAGATGTTACTATCAAATAAACACTCAGAAGATGTATTCTACAACATTTCACCACAAGATTTAAATAATTCTTCTTATTCAAAAATTATTCCAATTATCACATTTTGTGATAATGGTTTGTTATGGTAACAAATTTCAGGCTTCTCATGATGCCAGCACTGCTTCTAGGCAGCATTAGATATTGTGCATCAGATATTGTTCTAGTCATCAAGCCTAGTACTAAACAAAGATGAAGCAGGTGTGTCTCTCAGCTTGTAAAACTTTCAAATCCAGACCCACATACAGTCTCCCTGTAGCTGTACTCAAGTCCAATCTGTTTATCATTAAATCACTCATTTAATTTAGTAAAGCTTTAGTTAAAAAGCATCATGTATCCCCTTCTTGGGCCTTGAATAATTGCCCATGTTTACTACTTCTTAATGAGCATCTCTTGCCCTTAGTATATTAATAGGATGTCAAGATGTTTTGTACCCAAGAGTTTAATGTTTTAAAAGGCTTAAATAATGACAAATGTTTAGATAGCAGAAAATAAACAGTTACTTCTTTTATCTCTGTCAGACTGGTGACTCAGGCACCAAAATTAAGAATGGAAACTTGACATCTTGAGGATAGATGGCAAAAACTGTCTTATATGCCGCAGTGCTGAGCATCACAAAATTTCATGTGATGTGGATGGCTCCCAGACTGGATCTAATCTAATTGACTCACACCTAGACATTCTAGTTTGGTAGCTTAAAATAGGATTCATAATAGCCAGCACACAACCTTATTATAGGGATCTCTGCTTATCATGGCAATAGGACATGCCTGGAGAGTGCTCTCACCAAGACCTGATAGGAGTCATCCAGAGAAATAACTATTTCTCAGTAATGATTTGTTTTAGGTTGTTCAGTCTGTCAACAGAGAAGCAGCTCTGAATATCTAGAAAATGTATTTTTCTACACGTTTTTCTAGGTAAGTGGATTATTTCTACAGAGGAAAGATATTTTTGAAAAAAAATCTGTGCATCTGAAAGAGCACATGCAAGACCATAATTTGCCCGTAAGCATCAAGTTCTACTGAGGCACAGGCTTAAATATTTACTTCTATGATGGTCTTTTTTTTCTTTCAGGAAGGAGGGAGTTTGACATACAGACTAAAGAAAGACCAATTTGGGTTTTAGCCACTTACTTCACAATGCAAGTTCTTCCCCCACAAGGAGTTTTGGAAAGTTTTACCTAGACCAAAAAATCCATTTTACATACGGTTTTGTTCCGGAGAAAGTCTTATATAATACTTATTCTCCTTTTCTGAAACTGAGTTCCTTATTTGTGCATATGTTTAGAATCATTATCCCAAAGAAATTACCTCCCTTTTTAGGGCCACATTATGATCAATTCTTGAAACCTCTGCAAGAGAAATACTCACTGAACACCAACATTTATGCCTGGGGAATATTCTTTGAAATTCTGCTTTCCTTCACATCAGCTATCAGCAAAAGGCTAGTCCACAGCAGGAGCAGACTGCTTTTCTAAAGGTCCCAGATAGGGAGCAGGACAAAGATTCCCTGCTCTTGAGTAAACCCCTTAATCTGGAGGGAGGTCTGAAAGGATCAAGATAGCTTGTTTGTATGAGCCATTTTGTAAACTACAGTAAATATTGCAGCCCATTTCTGTCAGTATTGTGCAAGTGGAATGGTGATCTTGGCAAACTGGTGTTTTCCTCTAAAGAGCCCTTTTTCTTGACACTGTCATTTGTTATCAAAGCAAGAGAAACCGCACAATAATTCTTTTGTTTAGTTGGGTTTTTTTGCACACAAAGTGAAAAAATCAGAATTACTATATTGCTAGAATAAGATGCCAAGAGGTGACCCGTGGATATTTCACAGGTCTTCTCATAAAGCTTCACAGTTTCGTCTTTGCTCAGGTACTCTACATCACACACAATAGCAGTGCTTTGTGGATTTAGAACTCGTAAATATTTTATATATTGCAGAGAGATATACTTGCTGTAGGTAGTGGAACAGTACACTAAGATGATAGTGAAGTAGTAGCTTGCAAAAACTCCAGGCAGCCTCATAAGCAATAGAACCATCTCTTTGGATCACCTCATCTGAAACTACAATTTGGGAACAAAAAACAAAATGCATCTTGAAGCCTGTTAAATTATTCTATCCCTGGACAGTTAGTCTTTTTCCAGTCTTGACTACCTTCATTTTTTTGCAGCAGCAGGAATAGGTAGAGACAATTCAAGCACGCCTTGAGCCCTTGCAAAAGTGGCAAAGGGTGTCTGGTTTATATATTACATTTGCAATTCAAGAAAACTCCTGGCAAGTCTTTCTGAAAAAGCTGTGAAAAAGCCAAGCTTTGGACCACATGGACCACAAGGGATGATCCTCCAAAGAATATATGACTGCTTAAATGCTGTTAAAGAAGAGTAATAAAGAACCAACACTCAGTATAGGGGACTACCATGAAAGTCCCTCCCTCAGAGAGATTTTTTCCTAGGACCCATGTTCATAAATGATTAGGAAATAACAATTTGAAAAATGAATTGATAATGATGTACAGCAGTTGATGTGAGGAGATGTAAAATTACTAAGGTTTGCATAAGAATTTCCTAATAGAAAATGACAGAGGAAATTGGATTAAATTAGGTAGTGCTAAATAAAAAATAGGGAATAAAATGTGTGGTCTAAATTAAAATTTACTGGAAGGAAAATGGATTTCAGACCTAACATGGACAACTCTCTCAGAAATAAAAAAAAATAAAACCAGAATGCAAACAACCATTAGCCAAAAAATAGCAATTAAAACAAATATTTATAAAAGCTTGTAACAACAGTTTAAGTTGTGATACCCCATCTTAAAAGATATGAAACAGAACTCAAATACACAGGAAGATCACTGAAGACGAAGGAATAAGAAGTGTTGAAGTTGTGGGACCAGAGTAGCCTATGGGAAAGACAGGAGAAGATATTTCCCTGCAACCCATTCAGGACTTCATGGCAGAGCAGGGAACAAAGTGAGGAGGAAGGAGTGGCAGATGTAAACTCTTATCAACTGACTGCAATACTCCTTAATCCATTCCATATTTTATTCCTAGGGCTGTGGAGTCAATAGGGAAAGGAGTTAGGAATAAACAGAGTGAAGTTGAGACTGGAAATAAGGGTGAGAAAGGTGTTTCAGGTTTTGTCTTTGTTTCTCACTATGCATCTCTATTTCAATTTGTAATAAATTAAAATACTTTTCCCCAAGTTTGAGGCTGTTTTTTTCATGATAGTAACTGGTAAGTAATCTGCCTGCCTTTATCCTACTTGGGGTTATTTTCTTCTACTCCTCCACCCGGTTGAGGAGGAAAGGAGAGTGAGGGAGTGGCTAGACTGGTGCCCTGTGACTGACCAAAGTCAACCAATCAAAAGGATCTATCAAGGTCTATTAAAAAAACACAGACCACATGCAATATTCAGTTTAAAAAGTGTCCACAGATTGCAAATTTCCAGCAACTGGAAAGGTTAGAAGAATTAATCTTCTAAAGATTCAGAGTAATCTATGTTCCTCTGGTTCTTTTCCTTTATCTGGAAGCAGTAAGTTTTTGTCCTGCCAGTGAGGAATAGGAAAATGGGCCAACTGAACCTCAGGTGTGACTCAGGGAGAAAATTATTAGGCAAAGACCTCATACCTCGGCCTCACATCAGAAATGTAAAATTTACCATTGTATTTTATGAAATGCAAACAGCCAAATATCTCTGTCAGAATTGCTGGAGTTTGAGGGAGGTTCAGAAACATAGGCAAATAGTATAATAGATGACTGCAGGCAATATTGGAAGTGACTGTAAGTCACTAAGATGGACAGTAAGTGATAGAAGGAGAAAGGCACACAAAAAATTGATGAAGGGGTGTATGAAGTTCTCACATGAGACTTTCTAAAGGAAGGCATACCCTGACTCAGGTCTGGTTTTTAGAGTATTTCCCCGCACGTACCCATTTTTCTGCATAGCATGGACTGATAAGGCACTACACAAGGCTGCACGATATTGCCACAGAGAGCTTGTCCACAGACGTAACATGGATCTGAGATTTCAGAGAGGGCAGCCAGGGGACTGGCAAGCAAATCATCATGGTGGAATACATAGACACTTTCTCCCCACTCTTAGTAAAATGTGTAAGAATTAAGTCACCCTACAGTCATATATAATTATTCCATAATTCAAACTCATGTACTTCTACATAAAGGAGAAAATAAATCAGTAAGGAAACAGATTTCAATGTCAAGCATTAAAGGGATAATTATAAACAATAGAAAGGACTTTTTTAATTATGAAAAATACGGTGACAGGATGCTTTTAAATTATATATAATGGAAAACAAGGTGAGTCACATAATCATACACCTTTTGACACATAACAATCTTCATCAGTGATCTTCATCCTGCCCCCATGTCAAGCCTGTATAAAGGGGACAGGCTCCCTGAAATATGTGAACATGCATCTAATCTGGCACGTTGAAAATGGTTTTGCACTCACAAGAATTGCATCTTTTGAAACCACTCAACTTACTGTAGAACAACTACTTGTTAAGATATAAAATATTCATTGAATATCTCTTGATTTAAAGAAAAAAAAAAAAAAAAGAATACAAGATTGAAGACATCACAGATAGAATATTTATGATATAACCTAAAACCCCTGCAGAATTTGAAAAATGTAAGAGAGAACTGGTGTTCAGCATGGTGGTGTCCTGATTAGTTTATACTTTGTAAAGGAGGACAAAATAGGAAGGAAGATCACTGGGGCTAAAGCCAAAATATTAACTTTAGGTTTAGCAATATTTTTTTGTTGTTGCTTGTCTGTTTTATTATTGTTACATAGTACAAATTCCATAAGGCCTCCCACACCTAAGCCTGTAATAAAGGAGTGGACTTGGTGTCTTTTTTTCTTTTTTTAAGTTTTCTTTAGTTTTTAGATTTTCCTGATAAACCTACGGCACCGCCCAATGTCTCAAATCTAGAAATGGTACTCACTAAAAAGCATTACTCCAAAGCAAACATATGTAAAATAAATAACCACTACTTTCTTTCAAGGTACGCAGGATCTTGGCAGAATATAGCAGAAGAACAAATGGAAATAGGTTGCTTTATATTTCTCAGAAACATTATTTATCATATAAAATAAGGAGTAAAACAACATTTATCAGGCTACAACCCAGCTGTCACTATTTCCTTTTCCTGACACCTAAGAATTACATGACTTATATTTTTGTAGATGAATGTCCCGTGAAAAAGTGACCAGTTCCATTTCCCTACCAACATTCTACCTGAGCAACTGAGAAGAATTAGAAAAACTCTTACTTGTTCTTTAAAGCTCTGGGCAGTAATTTTACCTGTTTCAGATAAGACTTCATGTCATAGCTTCATTAAGTTAGAACTTGTGAGGAGCACAGGTGCCATGGAGAAAACCTTACATCACTGCATGCTTAGAACTTCTGTTACTGTATGCCTCAATGGAGAGACAGATTAAATTAATGATTAACAACATGAATGGAATTTTTATTCTTTTCCTTTTTTTCCAGTAGCTTTCCATGCCTTCTGAATCACTTGTGATTTAATTAGATTGCCAAAATTTGTTCTGAAATGTAAAATATATCATATAGGATAATGTTTGCTGCTGATAAATGAATCATGTTTAGAGAACTGGATGGACCCAGAAAATTACAGGGACTTCATAAGAGGTTCATGTGATCAGTTATATAAGCAGCAGAGAGCAGTTTCTCCACAAATGAGGAAAAAATTTGTCTGAGAAAAAATATGACCTGTCTCCATGAAGTATAACTTTTGGATCTTGAAAAACTGAATTTAAAGAAATATTTTCCTAGAAAGGTCACATATCTGTCAGTGTTTTTTGGTTTTGTCTTTGTTTTTGCTTTTGTTTTGTTTTTGTTTTTATTTTTGTTTTTTGCCTTTGTTTTTGTTTTTGTTTTTGTTTTTTTTAAGTGTAAAATTCTATTCAACTTTTTTATCCCCTCTTTTCTGTGAGTCTATTTTACAAACATTGTCCTCACCTTCCCTCTTCATTCTTCCCCCGCCTGCTCTAACTATGGTGGAATTTCAAACACAGCAATCAAACTCCCAGATGAGTCAGATTTGCTTATTGTATTGTACTCATATATGTAAAAGAAATTATGTCATCTCTGTTCCCATTAATTATTAATGCTATGAGGTCCTACTTAGAATTCTGCACTTTACTCTTTTTCTCTGACTGTCAGAGAGGGCTTTGGGGGTTCTTGTTTTTTCTTTTTGTTTTTCTCCCTCTAAACATTCTAAACACCAAGAGATAATGATTTCTCATCCTGTAGCTGTTTACTGTATTTTACCACTGTCTGTACCTTACCACTTATGTTTTCCTTTCTGATAAGAAAAAATAAAGCCATTTTCTGACCACAAGCAATTCTGAGAATTACCAGGTGGTAATTCTAGGGTAAAACCATGATGTCTAATATTGGAAACAAATTTTTCCTATGCCTTTGTGTCAATTTTACTATTATTTTAATTTTATATATTAAATCAACATAACTTTTCCAGCATCTAAATAGCTTCAGCTCATAAATCTTACTTTTACACTTATTTTGAGGATACAAATTTACAAAGAAATTTAAGCATTGCAACAGGGATTTAGTTTAGTGTATTTCTATTAATACAAAAATCACAAAAGATACATGCACATTTCATTTTCTTAACGTGAGTGAGTGAGATATACACAAACTTATGAAAAATTGTATGGATATTCAGGGCGTAGAATTAAGTATGTGAAATCTAAAAGACTATGCTTTGATTTCAATAGATATAGTGTGCTGAAATATGTTCCACTTTCAAAATCGTACAGTTCTGAAAGTTTCAAATTGAGGAGAATAGTTCATTTTGGCAGATACGGAATATTTTTTGTGAATATCTATCCCAATCTTTGCAGCCAGATGTGCTTCTGTGCCCTCCATAATGCAGTTCCAATACTTCCCAAAATGTTTGGCTGCAGTGATAATTAGAATTCTGAGCATTTATATTGTTCTATAACTTTTTGCAGAGATGTGGTTGCTCCATTTGTGGATAGAATTTTTCAAGGCCGGGTTGGGTGGAGAGATGAGTAACATGGTTAAGTGGGTGGCACCCCTCCCCATGGTGGAGAGGCTGGAACTGGGGAATCTTTAAGGTCCCTTCCAACCTAATCCATTTTATGATTCTGTGATGTTTCAAGCCATTCCAAGAATTACACAAAATTATTGACTGGAAAGATGTTGTGTGGGATGCTGCATTCACAAATATGGATTGATGTTTCTAACTGACAGTTTTTGCTGTCTTTGAATGATCTCTTGCTCTTGAGCTTTGCAATAGGGAAAAAAGATGTTCTTTGCTATTTCTTCCCTAACATTTACTATTTTTTTCAATTTTTATCCTGTTTCTTCTTCTTCATTTCCTTTCTAAGATTAAAAAATCCTTTTTCAGTCGCTCTAAAGTGTTTTTCGACTCCCTTAACAGGCTTCTCTTCATAATAATTTCCTTCATCTTTCACTGAACAATTTCAACTTCTTCAATATCCTTTTCAAGATAGGGAGACTTATATTGCCAGAAAATTGAAAATTTTAGTTGAGAGCCCTACTGCTATTTTCTTTAGAGAGATAACATACTATCTGTATCATTACCTTTATGGGATTTAAAAGTTTTTAAAGACAAAAAGCTGAGTAACAAGAGAAGTTTTTCCTTCCTAACGGCTCAGTTTACTTAGCACAATCAGATGGCTTTAAAGTTTCTCACAGACCCTTGAAACATGCAAGTAATTCCTATGGCTTGATACAGTGCTGTTTCATAAATCATGTTCAGTTTTGTCTGTATATGTGCTTAAAACATTTTATAGGACCTCAATATGGAATCCCAACAGGCTCTGCTACCAACCCTTACAGTGAGTTTAATCTCACTCTTTGCTGGCTTTCTTTTGTCTAGGATTTATCCATGATGTTATACATTTTTTTCTCATTGTAGGTATTTAGCTTCTATAACAGCCCGCAAAGATGACCTCTCTCAAATATTTTCATAAATTTCACTAAATAATACCTAGTCATGCATCTCTTTCCAATATTTTAAGGAGAAGTTCAAAGAATTGTGTTAAGGGAAATGCATGAAAAGTAATTGGCACAAAATCCCCATCAGAGGAAAATTTTCAAAATTTCAAAATATTTTCACTATTAAGTTTGTCATACAGGGACATACAGGAACAAAAAAGATGAGATTGAAGGTAGGGGAGTGTCACAAAATGGGACTTCCCAACAAACAGCACAATATTTTAACTCCTTGACTGCAGCTGACAGAAAGGGCTTTGGAGAAAGCAGTTAAAAATCTTACCCTACCATAGCTCTTGTTCCATGCCAGCAGGCTTTCACAGCACTAACTCCTCTTCCAAATTTAAACACCTGAAGTTCCAGTTTTCAAGGATTAAGAAAGGTCAAATCTCTGGAGAAAGAAAACAATCCTTTCTACTCTCTTGTTTGTTATTGACTAGATCAGAGATTATGGCAAGTGGTGAGGTCTGGGGAAGCCCTCCTGTGGCATGTGTGAGAAAACCTAGCCTGAATGAGCAAAAGGAGAAGCTACCTACCTGGCAGACCCTAGTCACATAATAAAGGTGACCCAGTACACTTCTTCTGGTACACTCAGACATAAAGTGCCAACTGCCTTGAACAGCTGGTAAACTACAATTCAAATTAACAGGTTTGCGCTCTTTGATGTCCAGGAGGAAATAGCTTAACAATAGCAGGAAATTTCCTACTCACCACAGAACCAAACTGAGGCCATCATGTTATCTTACTGTTAGTATCCCTCCAGTAAATTAAATGCTTTAATAATTTGTCTTTTATGAATGGAAGAATGTGACCATTTCACTCTGACTAGTTTCAGAAAAATTCCCATGGCTTAACAACTAAAATTTTCTTTTCTTCTATTTATTTTTTTTTTCTTTTTACAGGTCTTTCAGTTTTTCTTGATCATATATAAGCAGTGTTATTCTGCAGCTAGGGGAAGGATATGACCAAAAGATGTTCAGAGAGGACTCTAGTGAGTCATTCTAGTTTGTGAATCAAAGAATCAGAACCATAAGCGTTGTAAAATACTTCTAAGATCACCCAATACAGCCAACAACCTAGCAGCACCATGTTTAACACTAAACCAAGCACCGTATCCAAGGTTTTTTTTAACATGTCTAGGGATGGTGACTCCACCACCTCTTTCAGCAGCATGTTCCAGTGCTGTATAATCCTTTCTGTGACATGTCCAGGAGAAAAAGTGGAAAAACCCCTCCATGTTATACCACAACTTTCCTTCAGAACTACCTTTTCATTTACTATGCATAGTTAATACACATACTACTTCAGGATCTGAAAGCAGACAAGGCTGTGTGCAGGTATCCCAAGCACACAGGTATCCTAGAGTCATTTCACTATGTGAATAATGATGATGATAATAATTAATAATTATTCTGTTCCATTGGAGATTTCCACTAAGTGGTAATCTCCTGTTTTGAAAGTCCTAATATTTTGTTTCTGCGTGCTGCTAACTACCAAGTAGGATGCTAATGGAAAGGTGGATGACCGATACTTTAATAATCATAATTGTAATCACATAAACTCTTATAAAGCTAACCTTTAATTACATTAGTTGATGCAGAAAACTGCTTGCAGTCAAAAATATAAATTATGGTGGGAATTAATTTTCAGTCTAAAACCTGAGCATCCAACATTTTGAAAGGGATAGGTATAAGCGGTTTTATCTTGAGCAAGTATTAACATCCTTGGGATTTTGAGAAGGATGGTGTTAATGTGTTAATGTGTTAATGTAAGGTGTAGGCCTAATAGTGGATGAGTAACAGAGGAAGTAAATTATTATATTTAGAGAAGTAAAGAATTCAGCAATTAAGTAAACAGCTTGTCTTACAGATTAATTTAAATAGCAATAGTTAAATCAAATAGGTGCTTCCAAAAATTTTACTGAAGTAATTTAGTAAGTCAAGAATTGGAATATTAAAAAGCAAAAGTACCAGTGACCTTATAATTGAAATTTGGGCCATAAGATAAAACTGACTAGATAGATGGATGAAAATATTGCAAAGAGTGGCATCTCCACAAAGGAGCAATTTGTATAAGTCACTGAAAGACATGTGTGAGGTTTTAATGTTCTTGCTCTCCTCACTCATAGTGTCACATTTTGAGGCAGCTCTTCACTTTTACTCTCAAGATCATGCTGGAATAAACTGCCAAACATCTCTTACACCTCCATGCCATCTAATTATAGCCTGTAACACTCGAGAATGCTGACAGTGCTGAGCTATTGACTCTTGACACTCTCTAAAGCACTTAATTATCTTTTCACACAAGCCCCTTTGAGACCTGTCAACTTCTTTGTATTGTTTATAAAAAAGTTGCATATTAAGATTTCAGGATTGTGCACCTGAAGTCAAACTTGCACATACACATGGGCTGTTAAAAGGAGAATTTAATAAATGACAGGAGGAGAAATGAAAGAATTTGACTTGGTAAGACTTCTCAATTAAGTAAAAGAAGAAAAAGAAATGGCCCTTTACAAATATTCCTGGAAACAAGTGGAAAGAATTTGAGGATTTGGATTAATTTTACCAAAGACTAAAGGAAAGCCTTTACACTAATAATAAAAAGTATTTACACCAATAGGTAAATAGGTTTTGTTATTTATTCTTGTTCCATGACATTAGAATTGAGAGTCAAAACTTAGTCACTTTCCAATGAAAAATGCATTTAGGCATCCCAGGTAAAAAAGAAAAAAAACACCTAAATTTTCAAGATGTCCCACATTCCCTAGAACTCTATGAAATACTACTAAAATGTAAAGAAAACTTTCTTAGTTGAATGAAATATTTGTAGTCAGCATAATCTGAATTATAAAAGATATATAACTGATTTTTAAGCATTTTGGAAGTTTTTTGATGTAAAGCTGTTGAGGTTATCCTTTAACTTTTGGAAAATAAGATGTCATTCATGATGTCTAAAGTCATGGAACACTAGCTGTCCCATAAATTTGGGTTATACAGTATTACAACCTTAAGCTACATCAGCTTGATAATTGGATGAATGGAACACAGGTCTTACTACATTTAGATTTCCTATCAGAATTGAAGATTTTAACTCTTTCGTGTAATCTGGCACAATGCTTTCTACATAACATAAAGTGTGTATTGCTTTTGCATAATATGTAGTCTTGAAAATAGTTATAACCATTGTTACATATACTCACCAAGACAGTGATTTAATGAATCTAGTAGTGACAGAATTCTG
This sequence comes from Sinosuthora webbiana, assembly GCA_013397395.1. Taxonomy (NCBI): domain Eukaryota; kingdom Metazoa; phylum Chordata; class Aves; order Passeriformes; family Sylviidae; genus Sinosuthora; species Sinosuthora webbiana. Next base: position 338,698 of record VXBN01015480.1, on the reverse strand, counting down.
AGTCTGAACTTGAAATATACCTACCACAAGTCTTAACTATCACTTTTTGTCTTATAGTAAGGTAATTTTAAATAGTCAGCATACTTGAAAAAAAAGGAACTAGTTCCCAAGCATTTTCCTAATGACAAAGTCAACAACCTTCCTAAACAATCCCATTTTTAAACACACTGAGCTTTTTTGGAACATAAGCATTAATAATTAATAAATCCCCTAAACTTTTAGGTTTAAAAAGAAGAATCCTTCTTTTGAACAGTTTCTGTAAGACATACTAGTTTTTTCTCTGTATAAACACAGAATCAACCTATTGGAAATAAAACAAATTTGAGACACTGCAGCATATTATACCATGCACATATCAGATTCCTTTCTTTATCACAAAGACTCAATAATCATGCCAATTATGTATGTGTGAAATATTGTATTATGCCTTAATTTGGAGCGCTTAAAACTTGGCATTGTGATGATTAACAGAAATACCAGCTGCATACATTACATTTAGGAGGTTTCAGGGCAGCTAGGTTATCCTGTGGCACCAAAGCGACTAAATGTCTGTGTAGAAAACCAAGTAATCAAGCTCATTAAGATTCTTGTTACATTGCACAAAATAGTGCATTCTAAAGAAGAAGAGGTGGAGGACATTAGATAAAGAGATTTTATTTCGGCTTTTTACAGCAACTTAAATTTTGTGTGTGTCAAAGAATCTCTTTTACTAAGTAAATTTGGAAACCAAGCTACATGAAAACAAACTAAGTTCTTTACTTCAAATTATGATTTCCAGAATGGGGGAAACTGATCAACTTGAAATCTCAGTACAGTTATTTCTAAGCCAAATTCTTCTCTGTGTGTTTCATACTCCTTAATCTATTTGCACTAAACAAGAGTCAAAAAGACAGATAAGGATATAAGAAGCAGTTTTATTAGTACATTCTAATTATAAAACAAGATAGAATACGGCACCAATAGCACCATCAATAACTATAATTTCTTCTTTTAAGCTATTTCAGCTGTGGTTTGATGTCATGACTTAATGGAATCACACGTCCGCCATAAAATTTGGTCCATCTCTACATCGCAGATGTTTACTTCTCGATTATGAGCTGTCACAGAAGATTTAAATCTTTACAATCTACTTTACCCTTGCATTTTCTGCAATCACTCTCAAACTGCTTTGGTGAGTCATAGGGCTGCTCCTCTTACTGCTCTTTTGCACTGTTTAAGAAATTTACTTTACTGCTCTAGTGATTTTTTTTTCTCCCTAGCATCACTACTGTGACTTTACGTTTAGCTCCAGCAGCAGCAATTGCCTGAAACATGCAATAGAACACCTCTAAACTATGAATTTTGTTTTATGTGTCTTTTCACACAGTGAGTGATATGTTGTCAATCAGAGGACCTCAATTTCTGGATATCTCATGTTATAGCAAGCAGCACCCTATAAAGAGCAAGGATGTGCATATTATATGGAATGGATGTGCTAATTCCTTTCTTCAGACCTTTATCTCACCCACCTGAACCTTTTTCCTGCCAAAGTAGACATAGAATTAAGAGGAAGAGAAAGGTTTGGGTAGATCTCAGACAGGGTACCAGGAGAGGTTTTTCTTTGCAAAAGTTTCACAGTAGTACAATTATACAGTTCCTAGAGTTCCTTATAATTAAATAGCAAGATGTCTTCTACTTCTAGTCAAGCTAGGGATGGAAAAAAAGCTTTATGGTTCTCCAAACATTCACTAGTCTTTATTCATAATTCAGTTATAAGCAAGAACCATGGAACTGCATATCACAGATATTTATTTTAGAAGGTTATAAATTCTGCATAAAAATTTGCTGTGGGTCAGACTTCAAACAGTCTGTTTAATTATTTTGCTTCAGTAATTGCCACTTAAACTCATCCTGAATGTGCGTACTAGGGGGGAAAAAAGAAGATGGTTACCTCTCTTCCTGTATTTAGAAAAGATATTTAAGATATCTTCCTTCCATAATTAAATTATCCATATTAACTTTTCCATACTCTGTACATCCTAATCCTATTCGTGGAACAAGCTGAAAGAACAGTTAGTGACAACATTCTTCCTCCTTGAGAGAGAAGCACATCACATTTGAATTTATTCTGTTTTCCAGTAGCCCAAATTGGACTTCTCAATTTTTTTCAAAAGAGCAAAAATCTCCTTCCAACAGAATTCCATGTGAAATTTATTAAGTTAGTTCTTGTGGTCACTTGAAAACAACAACTAAGAGTGCTGTATGTGTTACTCAAGCCTGAAAGACTTGCTACTGTATTAGAGCTATCGCAGTAAGATTCTTACTATGCATTTGGTAAAATGAAGACAGAAGACACAAATTCTCATCAGCATTTCTAATGTTAATTCATAAAGAGAAATGCATCCTAAGTGACATAAATTCTATCCTGTGTTGAATAGCAGAAATGAAGCAGAAGAGAAAGAATAAGAAACAAAAATTGTGTACACTGTCTGTTATATAAATGTAAAGGGATAATTGTATTAGAGCAGCAACAACAAATTGGATTTATTCAGTTTTCCTCAAACTTGAAACACTACCTCATGTTCCTTTCTGGAAGTAGATAGTCTCAACTTCATAGTCCAAATAAATAGAAAGAAAGAGGACATCCTTCCCTTATATTCAACTGAGATTTAACCAAAGTCATAGCAAGAAAACACCTGTCTTTCCTACCAGGATAGGCACTCTATCCTACACCATGATTATTTTCCGGCTTTCTCAGCCTTCACAGCTGCAACCTGTGTGGTGTAGAACAAGAAACACTGCATTCATGACAATCTTAAAGCCTCAATATTGTCTGTATGTCAGGAGATATTTAGCTTCATTGTATATTTGCAGACCAGCCTGTTTTTACTATCAGCCATCCTCTGGTAACATATTGAGCAGTTCATTCTTAACACCACTCCCACTAAACAAACCCCAAAACAAACAAACAAACAAACAAACAAAACAAAGCAAACAAACAAAGCAAGAAAAACAGACAAAATTACAACAAACAAAAAAACAACTAAAAAAAAACTCCACAAAAAACACAACAATTATTTGTTGGCAAGGTGGAAACAATTAAAAGAAATACCAGAAAGAGATGAATCTTACAGTATCTGTCTAATGGCAAAAGACAAGAGAAGCTCAATCAACTTCAGTTCAATACAAGCTGAAGTTACAATTCAACTCTGAGTAATCAAGGAGACAAAGAAAATAATTGTCAAAGGAATAGTAGGAAGTGGTAACTGGGAGCTGAAAGTACTAGAGAGATATAATTTCTATAGTGGAGGTAATTAAACAGCAGAACATTTTATGATATTTGTCAGCTGATATCTTTATGTTAACTCTTGATGCCTCTTCTAAGAGCCATGCCCTAGTCCAACCAGAAACTACACATTTGAAACAGAAACCAACTGAGAAATTTTTGCATTTTATCATTGTTAATATCTGGCCCTGAAATATGTTACTTGCCATTAATTTCCCTTATCTATATTTTGTTCTATTCTTGGGTTGGCTGAACAATACATGTTAGGAAAACATAATAGTAACAATTTATCACGTGCATTACACATAGTTTCATATGACCACAGGGAAAATTACTTTCCTCATGGACTTGTGAAAATCTTGAACACATACCTCATAGAGCATAAATAAGGTGCTTTCAGGTGTATAGTGGTGTGTGTGCAGTCTGAGTGCACAGTGAAGTTTAGGAGTGATGACAGAAGACATATCTAGAGATGCTCAAGATCTGTATTTAGAATATGCAGTACTTTGCATAGTTAACACACATGACCTTCTGCAGTTTCTTCAATACCTCTATCCCACAAATAAAAAGCATGAGTAACTTCAGGTTTCCTAAATTAGTCTTCCTTTGACCACTGACAATGAGGACCTATTTTCACAGAAATTATAAAAAAGAAAATACAAATCCCTTAATATCCCTGCATGAAAAGTAACTCAATATGTCTTTTTAACATATATATAGCATTTTTCTTCCTTGTACATTTTTTCTTTGATTCACTAAAGCACTCAAAACAGCCCAAGAAAAACAAATGAAAATAAATAAATGAAAAAAGATGAAGAGCATTCTTTAAACATAGTCTTGGCTTACAGTTTAATGACCTTATGAAGAGAATAATTATCTATTTCATCTGGGGCCTGCTGCTTTTGTATTATAGTAAATTAATTACATATGGAAATATTGGTACTAGGCACAATTGTGACTTTCCTAAAACAAAGCTTAATAGAAACACAACCCTACTGCTCCCTCCACCATGCTTACTGAATCAGAGGAAATCACTTCTGCACTGAAAAAACTCCGTTATGTCACCTCAAGAAATATGTAATGGGTATAGAATAGCTCTAGGGCCTGGACATACCCCTCCTGTATGGAAAAAGAATGATGTGAACATGTATGGCTCTATAAAGCTTTATTCTCCTCAATGTTTGTCTAATAAATCTCTTTTGTTTTGAGGGGAATTTGCATAAGGAGTGGCTGAGGTATTCATAGACTATTGTTTTATTCAAAACGTACATAGTGCAATTATGATGAAATGCATTCAACAAAAATNNNNAAAATGAGAATTTTTTTTTTTTTTTTGAGAAATGTTCTTTTAATTGCATTTATTGGAGGAGTATTCAATAATTTACAACACAAGAATTTGTTTCACTCTTTCCTAATTGGATAATTATACATGCAAGTGCTACGGAATAAAATGGGAGAACATTATTTAATGGAAAAGTTTGCCACAAATTAATATCACCTTTAAGAAAGCATGATTCTTATTTATGGTATTAGTAATCAGTCTTTCACAATTTCACATTAAAACATATACATACAAAACCAATGTAAGCAAGCCTCTTCAGGAAATTTGACATAAATGGCTATAATTTCACTGTCCTGAATTAGTTACATAATATATAGCATCCCTTGCAGATCCATCCTTTTTCAAAATGTGAAACCGAAACATTTGCACCTTTCACTTTACCATCTTGCGTGCCAAGATGATAAAGACTTTCCTGCTTTTTATTACATGATGGCTATCCACGACTATGCTAATTTTGACTTGTGCATTTACAAGTATGTAATTTCTGTGGTCAACCAAACACCCTTTTTAAAAAAGATTTGCCCCATAACTTCATGACTGTTTTACTCAGCTGTGCATCCTATTATCTTCAAAAGCCATATCCTCTCCAGTTTCTAAGACCCTGTTGCATTTAAAGCACAAACAAAGGGGCACAAAAGGTCCTGGCACTCTTACTTCCCCATATAAGATCTGTGGATAAATACTGTTACTATGACACATTTTCTGCCTTATTTCAAAGTGTATGTAATGTTAAAAGACATGTAATATGAAATAAAAAGCTCTTGGAAATTGTGATTCATAAACGGAACAATACAATAGGCTGAATTTTGATAAATAATTTATGCGAACTTATTCCAAATGATCTTTGTAACTCAATCATTCTATCACTTGTGAATTGTGAAGACATTAAAGCTTATGTAAATAAGATATTTGATATGATACTGGTATATATGGACTTAATTGGAAACACTGGATTTAAATACAAAGGACAGGTACAAATTTCACCACTTCTATTGGCCATTAATTTCTTTGATGATAACTTTTTCAAGGGAAATTTTTAAATTTCAGAAAACAGTTTCACACCCTGCCCATTTACTCAAGATTTTAGAAATTGAAACCTATCAACATGTATATGCTAAGATGTGTACAGAAATGTTCTCATGTGAATGTGAATTTACCATGAGTGTGTGTCATGTTAGTCAATATACCTTTAATTTGCATGTCTTTAAAGCAATGATTATTTTTCATTATAAATCAAAATTCAGTAAAATGTGTCAGAAAGAAGCAGAAAGTTATCCCTTAAAACAGGCCATTAATTGATTCTGCTTTGATCTTTGACAGAAAATGAAAAAAAAAGAGAAAAAACCTCTCCAGAAGTCTTATATCTGTAAGTGACAAAAGTTTTTTGCTCTATAAAGTCAGGTGTAGTATCATTTAAAGCATTTTTCTATACAAAATCACGTATTGAGTCATATAACTAGAAGGAAAAGTTTGAAAGGCATCCATCTACATGGAATTCTTTGGAATTTTTTTGTGGAAGAAGCCATGGATATATTTAATAATTTAAAGAATCACAAATGTTGGAAAAGAAAGTAACAAAGAAAGAAATCTCATGGTAAATAGTTCTCTGGGGAGTTTATTTTTTCTTTGCAAGAGTTGCTGTTTTTGAGTGAGTACAGGAAAGGAAAACTATCCTGTTTTCTCTAGAGAATTTCAGAATGGTTTTTCAGCAAGAAAAAGTTACTGTCTTAATTTCCTTTGGCAGGTGAAATGTGGTTTACTGTATCTGAAAAAAAGACCCACTTCTTCCAAGACTTAACTTAAAAAAAAAAAAAAAAGTAAATATGTAATAGATTAATACTTAATTAAATTAATACTTAAATTAATTTATACTAAATAATAATCTATATAATTTATAATTTATACTTCAATTATAATTAATAATTAAG